>OX101784.1:63761879-63802529 GCA_944452715.1 Ophion slaviceki | reverse complement strand
GATTTGGGGTATTTACATTCGTAAAAAACGAAAATGTGCGTCTTTTTATAGCTATCCAGAAAAAAATTAATTTAGACTTTATTGAGCAAGTCGAACGTCTGTTTCAGGGCAAAATATGAAAAAATATTTTTTTTCTCAAGAAAAGACACCCGTTATTTGATTTTTAAGAATTTCCCCGAATTGTGAATACGAAAAACGGATTTTTGGCATTTTTTATATTATGGGATTCCTAAACACCGTGAAGTAACAGCTATTTTTATTAAAAAATTTTTTTTATTAATATTCGATTGCAGAGTGTGGAGCACTCCAAGGCTCCAATACATATGACATATATGTTATATGTATTTCAAAAACCTAGTAAACATACAGCGAGTGCTCCACACTCTTCAATCGAATATTAAGTTAAAAATAAAAAAATAGCGTTACTGCACGGTGTTTAGGAATCCCATAATATAAAAAATACCGAAAATCCGTTTTTCGTATTCACAATTCGGGGAAATTCTTAAAAGTAAAATAACGAGTGTCTTTCCTTGAAAAAAAATATTTTTGCATATTTTACCCTGAAACGGACGTACGACTTGCTCAATAAAATCTAAATTAATTTTTTTCTGGAAGGCTAGAAAAAGACGCACATTTTCGTTTTTTACGAATGTAACTACCCCAAATCCTGCTAAAGAAACAGCCATTTAAATGGAAAAATGTTAAAAAATGGTAATCAACGAGAAAAAACGTCAGAGTTTTTTTTATTAATTTCGACACTCGGTGAATATTTTTCAATAAAGTAACTCGATTTTTCAAAATTTTTTCCGGATTTTTTTTTACTGGCTGAAGTGGCGTGGAATGCCTCATATACACTACCGTCCAAAAGTTTGGACACACTCGCCCCGGTTCCGAGCCACACAAGCAGGTTCATCGCTCTTTTGAAAATGACGATATCTCAATTTACCAAGCGGCCTTTCGAAAGGGACATATTTAGCTTCATTTATCTTTAAAAAAAAAAATTACGATTTTTTTAAACCCGGTACACACTGAAAGATGGTCGTTTTTTGGCTTTTTTTTGGAGGTTGAAATTTTAGCGCACTACTCGTGAAAAAAAAAATGTTACCCGTTTTCCCCATGAAAAACTTACAGCAGGGAGTACAAGCTTCAATTTCGTTTTTTAAAAAGTTTCGTACGATTTTTTTGCATAAATATTCAACTTTTTGCAGAAAAACGACCATATTTACAAAATGTAGCCTAACTCTGAAACTACTGGGTTTTCGTAAAACTACTAAGAGGGTGAAAAGTTACATACAATCATTTTGGATCTAGCAAAAGAAATCAGAATTTTAAAAAATCAAAAATTCGAAAAAAAAAATTTTTAATGTTTTCTTAAGTCAACGAAATATTTCTTTATCTTCAAAATTTTTTGTAAATGCGTGCCATTTTCTCAAATTTGCATTTTTTTCATTTTAATTGCCGTCACATAGAAACTATACATGTTCTGATTGAAAAAATGTTTGAACTTTTTTGCAAATCAAAGTCTACGGGAAGCTCGACTGCACGCCGATTCGCAACTCCCGCGACGACGTTGCTGTAACACTATGCCACAGCTCCGCCATTTTAATGATGAATTAATTTGAGAAATTGTTTCGTATACTTAAATGTACTATTAAAGTATACCTAAAATTTGATAATTGTAGAATAATTATTTCTTGATTTAAAAAATCCCTCAATATTGCTTATTTTCTTCCTGTCTAAATGTATATCCCGCCTTAATTTTCTCCTTGGCTTTTCAGCACATACACATATGCAGTAAGTTTTAAACTTTTTTTTTATAAGCCCTGCACTTGTTATCATCATACTTCTTATTTCCTTCTTCCACATTTTCACATCTTAATTTCGCAGAAGTTTCTTTTGTTTCTCCCGATTTATTTGAATCCCCCCAATAGTTTTCTGGCTCCATGCTATTCTTCCTGCTTTTCTGTTGAGGGCAATCGATTTTTCAATTCCGTTCCAATCTTGTTGGATTTTTTGGTCGATTTTTGTTTTCGTACCCCTTTCTATTATTCTTTCCATTTCCTGTCTATCGTCGAGAGCGACAGCATCTCCATATATTTTCCTCTCCTACTTCCTCCATTGCATTTTTTACTTCCACTCTCCATTTTGGTGGGTTTCAATTTAGCTCTCCTCTCGCCTCCTCTTTGAGGCATTTCTTCAGTCATTTCTTTTCCCTCATCTTCATGACTAATTTTTCAATGTTTATATATTATTTTTTTCCCCGAGTTCCAACTGTACTCTTACGGGTGCTTTTACGTACTACCCTTCCCCGTTGAACCCTTTTCCTAACACTCTCTTATGGCTTTGTTTTTAAATATACTAGCAATTTATTGGGAGAGGGGGGGGGGTGCAATTGCTTGATTTTTATTTTATTTTTGCATATTATAACAATTTTCCCCCCCCGAATAAATTGCCAATATTTTTGCATTTTCTCTTTTTCGCTCCCTTGTTTTTTGTTTTTGAATATAATGGCAACTTTTCCTCCCTAATACATTGCTGATATTTCACCACTTTTTCATCCTCCTTTTTCCTTGCACTTAATTTTTTTGTTCCCCTTTTTCTCTTACCAAACTTTCATATTTTCTTCTTCGTTCGTCTTCGTATATTGACAATATCTTTAATACTTTTCGTGATTCTTTGTTTTCATTTTTTCTCACAATATTGCCATTTTTTCAATTCGTGAGGAATGAAGAAAACAATGCATTTTCTATCAACAATCGGGTACGGGGGGGGGGGGATGCAATCAATTTGTAAAAAAGAATCGCGCGATCTTTTTGCATTTCTGTTCGAGCTTTAATATTTTATTCCCGGCTTCGAAAAAAACATGTTCCGAACAATGTTGCGTTCGGGTTTTTTCGGATAGAACGGTTCTTTTGTACTCTTTTTTTCTTCCTGTCTTGAGTAAGTTGGCAATTTCTTTCGTTGTTTCCGAGAGACTCAAAGGTGCCGTCAAATCGAACGGCGGGTACGTGAGCTGCGAATGAATATTTTTCGTAAATCGATGAGTGGGCGCTGACGGAGATTTCTTCTGCTCCGCCGAAAATATGAAAGTTTTGTCCTAGTGTTTGATTTTCCTCTCGGATCGCGGAAGAGAATAAATTTCGATAGTACGGAATAGTTTCAGCAATAATTCGCAGTGCGCATTGTGAAGAGGCTACACGTTCAATCATTCGCCAAAAACTTTTCTCTCTCTCTCTCTTTCTCTCTCACTCCATCTCTTTGCTGCTTTCGCTTCGACCTTTTCTAATCTTTGCTAGAAAAGAATTTTTCGTTGATTGCGTACAAAATTCGTATTTGTGTGCGTATAATCATTTTTTTTTTCAAAAACAAGTTCCATATATATATATATATATATATATATATATATATATAAAGGTTGAACGCCGCACACAATAGTATTTAATAAATAAATATGTTATATAGTATAAACATTGGAGTCCTGTACAATGAATCCAATGAGCACACACAGGCACATATTTATGTTAACGAGAGACGAAGTCGTCTATATTAATTGATATAATCATATATATCGCAAATACGAGAGTAGAGAGGGAGAGAGAGGAGAGAGAGAGAGAGAGAGAGAGAGAGAGAGAGAGAGAGAGAGAGAGAGAGAGAGAGAGAGAGAGAGAGAGAGAGAGAGAGACAGACAGAGAGAGAGAGAGAGAACGAACGAACGAACTGGCACAATGGCGAAAAGGAGGAGTCGCGGTGGCGCGTCTCTCGACGAGAGAGAGAGAGAGAGAAAGAGAGAGAGAGCAAGCGAGCGAGCTCCAGACCCGATCGCTCCCGAGGCCGTCCGTGACTCACGGACGTCGTCCTCGTAGTCGGTGGTGAACCGGTGCCGAGAGAGACAGCGCGAGAGAGAGAGAGAGAGAGAGAGAGAGAGAGAGAGAGAGAGAGAGAGAGAGAGAGAGAGAGAGAGAGAGAGAGAGAGAGAGAGAGAAAGAGTGAGCGAGAGCGCGCATCGGAGGGAGAGAGTTTGCTCCTCGTACACTCTCACTACGCTCGAATGTGTGCTCTCCCTCTTTACCTCCCACCCTCCCCCTCTACGAAGCCTCACCCGCGCCCCCGGTCCTTGTTTTCTTCAGGGCCCGGGCCACGGGACAACGCTCAGTGTCAGTGCAGCGGTCGTGCCGAAAGTGCCGGAGCGCGCCGCTTTTTCTTTCAAACTCTACATACGTACATTATTATTATCATTATTATACGTGTAGGCATATATACGTCGATAGACGCGAGAGCCATCCGAGTCCACGTTCACTCACGTTCTTCGTCATTGTTCTTTCTCTCTCTCTCGTTTTTCGTTGTGTTTTCGTTTTTTTTCTTCTTCTCCTCCATTCCTTTTTTGTTCACGTCATTTCGTCGGCCCAGTACGCGAACGGTCACCCCACGTACGTCAGGCCAATTTGTTCAGCTCGCGAGGACTAAACGGAAAGACAATAATTTAACAAGTGCCGCGTGTGCCTGTGTCATCTCGACGAGAAAAAAAAAGCAAATATATCCACTGGAAAGTTTGCGCGAGGATTTTTGCACACGAGGGACGAGAGACGCGGAAGGGGAAAAAGCGCTCATTGACGATAGCGAGAATTTTCTACGATTTTTTTTACATTTCTTTTTCATTTTGGGTCTACGCTTTTTGAGTGTGCGTGTGTGTGTGCGCGCGCGCGAGTGAGAGTGCGCTTTTTTTTGTCGCCGAGACAGAGCGGGCCGATCGGCCCCGAGCCGGGCCGAACTCCTGCCGAGATCCCAGGATCCGAGAGATCGAGAGAGCCTGAGAAGGGCACGGGGACCATGCGTGGTGGACGCGCTATGTGCTCGGTAAGAACTTCCTCACGAATACTTCGCCGCATCGATCATCACAGAGAAAGAGAGAGAGAGAGGGAGAGAGAGTGAGAGAGAGAGAGAGAGAGAGAGAGGATTCGAAGCGAAGTGCCGATCGCGATTTCACTCGCCAGACCGGCATGCGTCGATCTTCGCGAGATTCCGCCTCCTTTCTTTCACGCAATTCTTATCGCAATTCTGGTCACGATACGATCTTTTTTGTTTTATTTTTTTTTTCTTTCGTGCCTTGTCGCGGTACGAGTGAACATCGCGCGATTTTTCACCGGAGGAATTTCCGAAATCAACGGTCTTTTTTTTGCATTTTTAGGAATGGTGGGAAGGTTTTTTTGCGGTCCCTTTGAACTTTGGGTGCTGAGGAACTTTTGGAGTATTTGGGCGCCTCGGAAGTGATGAACAGTATTTTTTTTTGGTCAGTGTTGCAGGACATTCGTTGGAAATTTGAAAAGTCAGAATTTATGTGGATTTTTTTAATTTGGAAAATGTACGATAGGGTTTTCGGAGTTGAGTAATTTTTGGGATTTTTTTTGTCGAAGCGTGGTCGAAGGTGATTGAGAGTATTTTTTTTTGTATCGGAGTAATGGTAACAGAGTATTTTTCTTGTGAAGGAACTTTCGGAGCTCGAGAATTTCAGGAGTCACCGGAATTCTCGAAATGTTTGGACAGTATGCGAAATATTTTGTTTTTTGAGGTCAGGCATTTTTTGGAGTTTTTTTTTAATCAGTTTTTTTTCTGGTCCCTTTGAGCTTCGAGTGCTGAGGAACTTTCGGAATATTTGGACGGTCCGGAAATGATGGACAGTATTTTCTTTTGGTTAATGTTGCAGGACGACATTCGTTGGAAATTTGAGAAGTCAGAATTTATGTGGATTTTTTAAATTTGGAAAATCTACGATAGGTTTTCTGGAGTTGAGGAATTTTTGAGATTTTTTTTTGTCGAAGCGTGGTCGAAGGTGATTGAGAGTTTTTTTTGTGCCTCGGAGTAATCGTAACAGAGTATTTTTTTGTGGGGGAACTTTCGGAGCTCGAGAATATCAGGATTTACCGGAATTCTCGAAATGTTCAGACAGTATGCTAAATATTTGGTTTTTTGAGGTCAGGAATTTTTTGGAGTTTTTTGACAAATATACAGTATGTATGTTGAGTATTAATATTTTTTTTTACATATTTAGGCCACTCGGAATTAACCGGACGTAGCTACCCACATTTTCGGAATGTGAGAATTGGGAATTTTCAATTTTCGAAACATGAGAATTTGGAATTTCCAATGGTCGAAATATGAAAATTAAAGTTATCTAGTTTTCGAAATTTGAGAATTTTCAATCTTCAATTTCCAAATTCTAGAATTGACGAATTTCGAAATTTGAGAATTTCCAATTTCCAAAATTTGAGAATTTCTAATTTTTGAAATTTGAGAATTCCAAATTTCAAAATATTCCTATCACGTTACGGAATTTTCTGAATATTATAAATTTTTTCAATATTCCAAATATGCTAGGCAAATAACCTAAGCAGCAATGAGTTAAACATTATCTAGGCATTCGTTAATGGAGCATTAATTAAGAGGAATTTTCCGGAATTTTTTCAAAAATATTAAGTAAACATTAAGTATAATTATTTATTGAAACATTAAGACCAATCGGAACCAACCCGCATAGTAATTTTCGAAATCTGAAAATTGAAAATCGACCAGAAATTTCGAAATATTCGGATAATTTTGAAAATATCTCTATCAAGTTCAGAGAGTTTTGGAAATTTTCTGCATATCAATTTTCTCAATATTCCAAACACTCTAAGCATTAATCAATCAAACACTAATAAGTGAAACATTAACTAGGAATTCATTACTCTAGAATTAATAAGTTAAACATCAACTAGTCATTCGTTAATTGCGCATTAATCAAGAGTGTCTCTTTTCGCCCGATACCCTCGAATCTCAATTCTCAACGTGAATTATTCAATTATCGAAGATTCTCACGTAATCGTTGAATTTCGTAAACGTCCTCGAGATTTATTTTATTCATTTTTCTTCTTCATTAATTCTACAGGTGTACACACATGTGCGCGCGTGTACTCGTTAATTATCTTACGAGAGCCGAAAAAAAAGCGACGTCGAGTTGTACTCACCGAAATCATTGGCCCGGCATTGAGCCGATCAGTACGAGAGCGCGTACGATTAATAAAATCGCACGATTTTGTTTACTATCTTTGCACGTTGATTCACGAGAATACGACGTAAAAGTTCTTTTTTTAATACTTTTTTTTTTAATTTAAAATATTCTTTTGATTTGCATTTTTTTTATTATTCATTTCCACAGCTTTTGTCACGGTCCATTGCAAATGTGAGAAGGCATTGAAGAGGCATTTCTTTTTATCGAGGATAATAATTCACGTCACAGAAAACAATGTCCTTATTCTTCTCCTTTGCAATACACCTTTTTTTTTAATCTGCTCGAACGTGCTCGGAATTTCAATGCTCAATGCTCACATCGTAGTTTTCGCTCCGTAAAAATACTACGGAAAATTAACTGCAATGCGCAATCGAGGAAAAACGTCCCGAGCATCGGAGTCGGAGAACGATTTTTTACAGCGTACTGGAGAGAAAAAAAATGTGCAAACTTAATAAATGTAGGGGAAAAATTAATTTATCAAAAATAACAATTCTTCGACGGGAAATCCGATATTCTGTTGCTCTTATTTATTCTCTGATGCAATATCACTTCATATTTCTTCGCGAACGATCGTTCGTTGCGCGCTCAGCAAAAGAATTTGGTGGCGAAAAAAGTCACCGTAAAAAATCGGCGAATTTAGAGTCGAAGAAAATAAAAATGTTTCATTTGTAGCTATTATATATATCTATCAGTTACAAATGATACATTTTTATGTGCTAATCTTTATTATCGTTAATTAATGATTATCAAATTTCTCCTGACAGGCAAAATTGGTCAATATAATTATAATCATACAATCATAATGTCATTAAAGTAATATATTTTCTCATATAATAATCGTGAGAAGTATAAATATAACTATATAATTTTTCTATTGTAAGAATTGTATGATAATAATTGTACAGTAATAATCGATAAATTGATCATGATTAAATAATGATTGACTCGACTATAATATAATAATGATAACAATGAAAATAAGTGTAACTAGTAGTAGTATTTTATTCCTTGCATACCTTTTTTAAGGGTGTTTACGTGAATGCTTCTCCCTTCTCAATTACATCAATTATTTTACATTGGTTTCCTTATATCTATTTACCATTTTTTGTTTTACGTTGTTATTTACGTTATTTACTATTTCTTCCCTTAACTTCCGTACACTCGCAAAAATGTGTCAAATTTTCAATCGCCAGCTTGCATATTCGCCAGCTTGCATATTCTACATTTGGCGTCTACATACCCTTTAAATTAATTAGGTCAATTTGAAAAATCTGTTTTTAAAGAAAAACGATTAACTGTTTTGAAAATTTTACAAAGCGTCAAATTTATGAGTGAGATGAGTAAACAAAAATTGCCGAAAATGGAAAATTTCGAAGCTCTTGAGCGACCATTAAATATTCATTGACCGGCTGGAGCTTTCGTGAGGTTAATTACAAAAATTATAAAGCGTCAAATTCATGGTCGAGAAGAGAACGAAAAAAAAATCGATTTTTAGTGAAAATTTGAATTTTTGGGAGGCTTGAGCGACCCCTAAATATTTTTTGACCGCTCGCAGATTTCTCGACAATTTTTTGTGTTCTTTGAAGAAGATAATTGGATGGTGAGACAAATGAAAAAAAGAGCTCAAATTTGCGCCACCCTAGTGTATATGTTTTCCTATGTTTATATTCCTTGTAGTATGTGGACGCATCGATTTTGCTCCAATTGTATTGAATTTCTTGTTCAATTTTAATATTTAGGCCTCTCTATTTTTCTTTCCAGCTCCCTTACATTTCCGTCCCCCACAACTTGCCAGATTGCCCCCTCACCTACGCTTTCCATTGGTTAATTAATTTATTTTCCCCATTTTGATTAGTTACCATTGATAATTGCTCTTACTTCTTCCCTTAGGCATTTTTTTGGCCACCTACCATCCCCCATCTTCATTATTTCAAGTAGATACTGCGGCCCTTTTCCACACTTCGACTTTCATTCCCCTGAAATAAGTGTAACTATATAATTATAATACAGAAAAAATATATAATAATAATAACAAAATCTCATCATTATTATGTAATCATAGTTTATAAATCATCGATAAATAAAACTGAATATTTTTACTTGTATCTGTAAAACACTAGCTTTAACCTTGATCGTCTCTAATTTCTAATTGACCAATTTCCCTAGAGAAGAAAATTTGAAAATATAATTAAAATAACATAATAAAAATCTAATAATAAAATGGAAAATTATTATTATTATTATTGCAATTAAATAATAATAACAGCCATTATAAAATGAACTATAGACAATTATAATTGATAAATCCAAGAAACACCAATTTCCCTAGAGAGGAAAATTGGGAAATATAATAAAAATATTATAATAAAAAAAGAATTATTATTATTATTGCAATTCAATAATAATAACAGCGATTATGGAATGAACTATTATAATTGATATATCCAAGAAACACCAATTTCCCCAAGGAGGAAAATTGGCACATGAATAAAAATAATATAATAAAAGAAAGAATTATTATTATTATTGCAATTCAATAATAATAACAGCGATTATAAAATTAACTCTAGACAATTATAATTCGTACATTCGTAGCGATGTATTTTATGTAAATTATGTAATTTTCACCAAACACAATTACATTTTTTCATCAATTTCCCTAGCATTTATTTACCACCGAAAAATTCGATTCGCCATCAATTTAATTTTTCGTGTACTTTTGTCTCGTTGCAGAAAAATTGGCATAGCGAAAAATAGGGGTGAAAAAAACAGAGAGGTGAAAGAGTGAGATAAAGGAGTGAGGAAGGTGTCGCACGAAGAGTGGACACGGTCGGAGGAGGATGCTCGACAGTTCGATACGCGAAGAAGAATTGGAGTTGGGCGAGGGTAGCGTTACGCCAAAGTCGAAAACGTGTCTGTGCTCGTGCAACGAGGCGAGGAAATATTTCGCGGGCTCGGGTCATCCGTACGGAGAGAGCCGGGTGCTGAGGTATGCACCCAGCCGTTGTCGTCATTCTTCCTCCTTCGAGTCGCCACACTCCGGCCATCAGCCTCCTCTCGCCTTTATGGATTGTAAGTCAATTTCCCATCGATCATTCTTATCTTTTCTCCTCACGTCTTCTCTCAGCCATTCTCGAAATATTCTCATTTTTTTTGGTAATTTTGTTTTGTGTTTTGCGGAATTTCGAAAATTATTCAGACTTCAAATTAATGGAGTATTTTTTTGTCACTGAGTAATCTGACGGAAGGTCGACGGAAATTTGGAGAGGTTTTCTTCGAATTTTTGGAATTTTTAGAAAATTTACGACAGGTATTTTTTAAGCTCAAGAAAGATCTGGATTTTTTTTCTAACATTTGGGTTATTTGGTGGTAATTAAAAGTACGATTCTCGTGTGTGCGCAATAATTTTCGATATTAAAGGGAGAATTTATCGCAATTTTTGGAATATTTAGATATGTGGATATATTTTTTTCACGTTTAAGAAACTTCCGGATTTTTTGTGAATATTCACGTGGGTTGGAGTTAATCGAGGGTAGGCTTTTTTCCCTGTTCCGATGAGCAATCGACCTCATTTTCGAACGCTAATCAGCGAGAAACATTTAACAAAACGGAAAAGAGGGAAAAAAAACATAATAACTTTGGTTGCATTCTTACAATGATGATTTCGAAAACGTTAGATTTTTCATCAGTTTTTCCGCACGCAAAGAAAGGCCGCGATTTTCGTTTACCAAAAAAAAAGAACGAAAAGAACGTTATGTTTTTCTGCAAAGAAAAAAGTAAAGAAGAAAAGAACGCGAATTTCTCTCACAAAAGAAACGAATACAACAGAAAATCTCATTTCTTTCGCAAAAAATGAAGAAAAAACAAGAATTCATTGTGCAAAAAAAAACAGAGAAGGTGAAGAAATAAATGCAGAAAATTCGTAAATTGCGAGGAAAATGTTTGCGCGCTAGAGGCAAAAAAAGAAGAAACAAAAAAAAACGCAAATTTCTATTAAAAAAAAGAATGAAACAAAAAAAACCAGGAAAAATGTAGAAAATTCGTAACTTGCGACAAAAATTCTTGCGCATCGAGGCAAAAAAATAAAAAGAAGAAAACGCGAATATCTATAGAAAAAAAAGAACGAAACAAAAAAAAATCTCGGAAAAACGTAGAAAATTCGTAAACTGCGAGGAAAACTTGCGCCTCAAAGGAGCACGAAAAAAGCAGTAAATTCATTAATTGCGAGGAAAAAAGAAAAGCGGAAAAACACACCGTCGCGACTTTCCTTTTATTTCCCTTTCGCCCGCGGAATAAAAGAAAACATTGCCGCGCTGGTGAATATGTTTGTGCAGCGACGTTGATGCGCGCTGAACGTCGTTTGGGTTTAACGTCCTCGTTTGTTATTGTTGCAGAGCAGCGTGAGAGGGGCGACGACGACGACGAGATGCTGACGGCACATCCGGAGATGCACGAGAAACGGGAGAGCCTGGTGGTCGGTGGCCAGTACGGTCCAACGGGCGGGGGTGGGGGTGGCGGTGGCCCGACGCCGATGGACGACAAGTCCGAGCAGCAGCAGCCGCCCCCGCCGCCGCCCCCGCCGCCGCCACCCCCGTTGCCGCCGCCTCCGCCGCCGCAGCGCGACCCGAGCGATCCTAGCGTGAGCGCGAAGAAGCTCCCGAAGAAGCGAAAGTTCGATCCTTCGGAGCTCGAGGACATGGAGATTGGCGGTGGCGGCAACATTCTGAGCAACGTCGTTCTTACGAGCGTCAATATCGGCCCTGTCGGGCAACCCGTTATCGGCCCGAGGACCAACAATCAACCCACCAACGTCCAAACTAACCTCAATCAGCCGAGCCTCCCTCAACATCCGCCACTTGCCATTCTACAGCCGCAGACCTCGCCCCATCAACAGCAACAAACGGAATGTTATCAGGTGCGAGGCACAGCTGAAAGACGCGAAATGTCTTTTTTTTCCGTCCCTTCACTCTGCTTGCCAATGTAAAAGGATCGATGAGGCAAATTGACGAGGGAAATACTGCTCGGCGGTCGGACTCGTCGTGACGATGAACTCGGAGGCCGCGAAGAGCGGAATATTATCTAGTTTTGGGGAAAAAAAACGAATCTAGGGATTTTGTCGTCTTGCGGAGTGAAATTTGTCTTCTCACTTATAGATGAAAAAAAAATGGCTATTTTCGTGAATTTTTTTGATAGGTTTATATTATAGATATTGACATAAAAGTTGTTACACTTAACGGGGTTGTCTAGCGTGAAGGCCGTTTTTTAATGCTTTTTTGGGGATTTTTTTTAAACCATTGAAATGAAATAATTTATAAATTGTATATCATTTTTATTGTACGTTTAAGGAGGTACACCAGCTTCAGCAAAATGGTGATAGATCAATAAAATTTGGCGAATATATTCTTTAGTATTATTCATGTAGATACAAATTTTTTCAGATTTTTTGGTTGTGCCGTTTTCTTACAAATAATTCACAAGCGTTTATTCTTATACCCGGAATATATACCTATATCTATAAAAACGCTATGCTTATACACGTGAACTTCAATGTTCAATTATTCGATAACGGCACAATGAAAAAATCTGAAAAAAATTGCATTGACATATATAATACTAAAGAATATACTCAGCAAATTTTATTGATCTATCACCATTTTGAAATTTGACCATGGTTTAGCATGGCAACATTGTATGAAGCTGGTGTACCTCCTTAAACGAAGTTTGTGAATTTTTTGAAGTCATTATATAGAATATAGGCGGAGATACACCGCCCAGTAGAAACACATATGAGGCATTCACGTCACTTTAGCCAGAAAAAAAAATCCACATATAATTTTGAAAAATCGAGTTACTTTAGTGAAAAATAGTCACCGAGTGTCGAAACTTTTTAAAAATTTCTGACGTTTTTTTCTCGTTGATTATCATTTTTTAACATTTTTCCATTCAAATTGCTGTATCTTTGGCAGGATTTGACGTATTTACATTCGCAAAAAACGAAAATGTGCGTCTTTTTATAGCCTTCCAGAAAAAAATTACTTTAGATTTTGATGAGCAAGTCGAACGTCCGTTTCAGGGCAAAATATGCAAAAATATTTTTTTTCTTAAGGAACGGCACTCGTTATTTTATTTTTTCAAATTTCCCCGAATTGTGAATACGAAAAACGGATTTTTCGTATTTTTTATATTATGGGATTCCTAAACACGGTGAAGTAACAGCTATTTTTATTAAAAATTTTTTTTTATCAATATTCGATTGAAAAGTGTGGAGCACTCGCTGTATGTTTACCAGGTTTTTGAAATACATATGACATATGTCATATGTATTGGAGCCTTGGAGTGCTCCACACTCTTCAAACGAATATTAATAAAAAATTTTACTTAGGCGCTGCCTTCGGAGGCGCCAAAAAAAAAAGTTCCTCCACTGCTGACATGATTCCGGCCGATTGAGTAGCTGAAACCGAAAAAGGAAAAAAATATCGTTAAACTGGAAGGTATTTCCTGTACAATGACGTAAGATTTTCGAAAAATATCAAAATTTAACAAAATGGCGTAGTTATAAAAAAGTCTGTTTTCTTGCCTATAAAATGGTGGTTTTTTTCAATGCCAAATCGTCAATTTTCATCCAAACAAAAATATCCTACGTCATTGTAGAGTAAATATATTCAAGAGTAATCAGTTCAAATTTCAAGTCAATCGGATAATTTCTCTTTGAGTTACAATGTTAGCAAATTTGAAAAATCTCCTTTCGAGAAAAACGCGTTTAAAGATTTAACTATCGATTTTTGCAAGATAAAATGATATTTACCGAAAAACACTACTAATTAGCCCATACAATGGACCAGGTACAGAGCTTTTCACACTGGTGTAGCCCCTTAAACGCGTTTTCCTCGAAACAACGTTTTTCGACGGCTTGTTCATAAAATCCTCGAAGCTACTGAACCGACCCTTATGAAATTTTAACCACATATTCTTTACAACTATAGCTATAGCACATATCAAGGATTTTTCAAATTTTGATATTTACTATTTTTTGCCAAAAACGGTGAAAAAAAAACACATTTTTTTTCGAAAAATGTCCGCTATTTTGTTATTTTTGCATATATAATAAATCGTATGATATGCGCTACAGCCATTAACATACTGAATCTAAAACCGTTTGACTTTTTTGTTTCGGATGATCCAACTCCGAGATTTCATCAACAGCACAGACCGACAATTTTTTTAGGACATTTTTTTAATTATCATTTTCGTCTATAAATAGTGACTTAAATATAATTTTTTAAAAATATATTTCAAAAGTGTTTTTATAAAGGGGTTAATACTATTAAGGGGCCACTCTAGCGGCCGGAAATATAGGCTCTTTGGGGATATTTTTCTTCAGAAAAACTACACAATAAATCGACATCACAAAAAAGAGTGTTTATCGTACATATCATTGACTGTACACAATAATTTTTTTGAAGCGATTAGTCTCAAAATGGCGGCCGTGCAGCGTTTATCTCAAACTGCATTTTTCAAGTTGACCGGAAACATAAATCAGGCAATTTCCAACCGATTCACTTGAATGGTCGAATAAATCTTGAAAAATACATTCTCTATGGAAATACGTAGTATTTTTTCTTTATATTGCATAGTTCATTTGTTATTAACAATTATCTGACGATTTTTTACGCAAATTTTTCACTTTCCAAGAATTCCATAAAAAATCGCCTTTTATAATGTCCAAAGTTGAGACAACCCCTTCATTTTGCATACGATGCAAACTTCGACGTCGTAAAAAGTGTTATCTCTCGACCGTGACTGTTGTGGCCCGAATAACGTAAATTTTTCCGTCACAGCAGGTATCTCCGGTGCAGTCGGTGGTGGTCCTTCCGCCTCAGAGTACGGCTGTCGATTATTCGTTGCGGGACGAGCCGCAGCGTTTGCGTCCGCGTCTCGCGACCCTCGCGATCGTCGATCTGAGCGAGTGGTGCGGCACGAGGGTATTGGCCCTGAGGGATTCTCGTTATTATCCGGGTGTAATAAGGAACGCGGCCCACGGTGAGGTGTTCATCGAGTTCGACGGTGAGGGCAAGTTGGTCAAGTATACGGATGTGTTCGGTGCGGGCAAATACGATGTGATTGGTGACGCGATACCCTCGATCGAACAAGTGACATTGGACGCGAAAGTGTGCTTCAAGTGTCCAACGCCGAACGGCCACATTGACGCTATGACGAACGTATTCGTACGTGGCACCGTCTGCAAAATATTCACCTCGACGAAACGTTTCTCGGTGAAGATACCGATGGAGGGCGATCAGAGTGACAGTTACGTCGTCAAACGCGCCGATCTCAGACTATTGCAGCCACCCTGGGTCGAGGAACTCGAAGAGGGCCTCAAAGAATCCGAGCCTGTCAGGCCCGAGTCCGTTGGTAAGCGAATGGCCTTCGGCTGCGTCCTTCTCACCAGCTTCTTCACTCTCGTTTCGTCCGACACTTTTTATGAGCGAAGAATATGGGAGGGAGAGGGACAGAGGACTCAACAAGGGAGGCTGTTGTGAATTCACGCTAAGGCCTTAGGCCACGGGTATAAAATCATGTGCGAATTTAACAATATTTTTTTCGTATGAAAAAGTGATTCACTCATCAAATTAATTACACATCTATTTAGTATGAATATCGAGCTGTTCGAGAAAATATATATATTTTTTTTCGATGTACAAAATGGCCGACTATTAATATTTTCTTTTATCTTTTTTTAGGCGCCCCGCGGCGTGACATTTAGCATCCACAATTTTTTACCTAGAACAAAAAATAAACAATTCTCGTCAATCTACATTAGAATACCTAGAGAAGTACGTACGGAATTTAAAAAATATTGTTTTATTCAAAAGTTGTAGGTATTTGAACTTAAGAAATGAATTTTCGGTGAAAAATTTCGTTATAACTGCGAATAAAGTGCTCATAAAATGAAAAGTTTTCGATTAATCAGAAATTCCGTACGTACTTCTCTGCGAAATGCAATTAGGAACATAACTTTTAAATTTGAAGTAAATCGAGTGAAAATTGTTGAAGTTGTTTGTCACGCCAATTGGAAAAAAGCTGTTTCGAGAGGTTTCGAGTAGTCGGCCATTTTGTACATCGAAAAAAAATATATATATATTTATTTTTTAACGGCTTGATATTCATATTAAATAGATGGGTAATTAATTTTATGAGTCAATCACTTTTTCATACGAGAAAAATTGTTAAATTCGCACATGATTTTATACCCGTTACTGTGACCTAAGGCCTTAATAACATTGCTTCTTTGTGAAAGAGCGAGGGAGAGATAGAGAGGGGGAAGAGTGTGATAAAGAGAGAGAGAGAGAGAGAGAGAGAGAGGGCTTGCAGGTTACCGTGAAGTGTAAGGATGCAAAGTACAAGCACCGGAGCGCACTCCATTTTTCCTCTCTCTCCATTCATTTCCTGAACGCGCAAAAGACGCAAAAAAACCGTCCAAGCCTCGTTGGTTAAAAATACCGCGTTAGTGTAGTTTTCTCCTGGACGATTAATTTCCTCTTATTTTTGTTGGATTTTAGGCGTTTGGATAAAAAATTGCCTTAGCGCTCTCTTGATCTTTATTTCACACACATACACTACCGCTCAAAAGTTTGGAAACACCCGTCGATATTTCTTGCCGCACCAAAAGTTAGATAGCTGTGTCAAAAAAAATCATAACCAAATTTAACGAACGGCATTTTCAAGGGAACAAATTCAGCCTTGTTTTGCTTTTTTTGAAATATTTTTAATGATTTTTTCGACCCGGGACGCACTTCTGTACGTGACTGTTTTTCGGCTATTTTTCGACCATCGAGAATTGGGTGCATAACTTATGGAATTTTTTTTCTCGTTTTTATCCATGATAAACTTGAAAGGGGTAGCAGAAGCTCCATTTTCGTTTTTTTTTTAAGTTTCGTACGATTTTTTTTCGCAAAGTTATTTCATTTTTGGCTAAGAAAGTTTAAAAGGAAATGTCGAAAATGTAAAAAATTGCATAAGTTTATAGTAAATTGCCTGGAATTTTTTCAGAATTTTCCTTTGAGATTTTTTGGAACTATTTTCGCTCGAAACTCTGATGACTAGGATGGCTTAACTGGAAAAGTATGGCGTTTGGGACAAAATATCAGGAGAAACTTTTTTACTTTTGATTTTAAATTCTTTTGAATTTTTTCAGAATTGTTTTTGGAATTTTTTTCGCAATTTTTTTGGCGAACCTCGGAGAATTGTCCAAACATTGATTGGCGAATCTCGAAAACTATTCGCTTAGAGACAAAATATCAAGAGGGGAAAATGTTGCAGAGTTTCGTTTTGAATTTGTTGACATTTTCTCAAAACTTTGTTTACGATGTTTTGTTTTTCAGGTCGCCTACGTGCTTTTAAAACAACGTAAAAAAAAATTAGGAAAGAATCTGCGAAAACTTCAACGTATTTAAAACACAACACTGCAACATTTTCCCATCTTGATATTTTGTCTCTAGCTCAATAGTTTTCGAGATACGCCAATCAATTTTTTGGACGATTCTACGAGTTTCGGCCAAAAAAATTTCGAAAATAAATTTAAAAAAAAAATCTGATTAAATTGAAAATTAAAAGAGTTTGTCCTCCTGATATTTTGTCCTAAACGCCATACTTTTCAAGTTAAGTCATCCTACTTATCAGAGTTTCGAGCGAAAATGGTAAAAAACAAAAATCTCAAAGGAAAATTCTCAAAAAACTTCCAGGCGTTCCAGTATGACCTTACGCACCTTTTTACATCTTTGACATTTCCTCTGCAATCCCACAGTTCTTGAGTTACGTTGCATTTTCCAGAATTTGTCTTTTTTAGACAAACATGAAATAACTTTGCGAAAAAAAATCGTACGAAACTTTTCAAAAAACGAAAATGGAGATTTTGCTCCCCCTTTCAAGTTTATCGTGGATAAAAATGACAAAAAAAATTTCATAAGTTATACGCTCAATTCTCGATGGTCGAAAAATAGTCGAAAAACGGTCACGTACAAAAGTGCGTAGCGGGTCGAAAAAAAATCATAAAAAATATTTCAAAAAAGCAACACAAAGCTGAATTTGTTCCCTTGAAAATGCTGTTCGTTAAGTATGGTTATTTTTTTTTTTTTGACGGAGCTATCTAACCTTTGAGCGGTAGTATATATATATATATATATATATATATTAGAGTGGCACAAATTTGAGCTCTATTGTCATTTCCTTTTTCTCACCATCCAATTATCTTCTTTAAAAGAAACGCTTGTCATGAAAGCTGCGAGCGGTCAAAAAATATTTAGAGGTCGCTCAAGCCTCCCAAAAATTCAAATTTTCATTGAAAAATCGATTTAAGATTACAAAAAAGACTTTTCTAGACAAAACAAATAATCAAGAGTATTTTATGAGAAACCAGGTCAAAAAAGTTATCATTTGTAGAAATGGCATGCGAAAAACGAAAAGCAGATGATTTTTATCTCGAAAGTCATGGGACTTTTACTAAACTGACATTCCAGCATGTAGTAGGACATGGTCTGACCTATTGACAGTTGCAGGCTCATCCATTCATAACATCCGTATATATGTAAACATATTTATGTATATAATAACAATCATTATTATTATTTCATACATTTTAAATATTTTTTGTGTATAATTATATGTTTTTATTTAATACATATCCACATATATGTATTTTTCTTTATATTTCAGGATTTTTCTTTATTACCTGAGGTCCAACGTACACCCTTGCGGTTTTTTAAAGGGGTTACGTGGGTTTCGAAGCCAAAAAAGCAAATTTTCTCTATTTCGAAAAATATATAATATATATAAATTATTTTATTCAGAATGTTGAGCACATAAAAGAGCAAAATTTCAACAATATTTCAAAAAAATGTCATCCAAAAGTTTGGGAAATTCAGCCGGTGGTGGTTTCCGGAGACCCCTCAAGAAACGTGTCCTCGTGGTGGTCAGGATAACTCATGATAGCTTTATCTGAATTTAAAAAAAAAAACAATTTTTTCCGTAAGTAGATAAGTATAGCTCGTGATTGAACGAAAAATTTGAAAAAGATTGAAATTTGAATTTTTTGCAGAATTGTATGCAAAGTAGTTCAATTTTTGGTACAATTTACATTACGTATAGTCTTGTAAAATTAGTTGTAATTAAAAAAAAAATTCCTTCGTTCAATCGTTCAAAATAGTTAATGCTATTTTGAAGAAGTGTGCAAAACTTTAATAATTTCAATTTTTGGCAGAGTTGTATGCAAAATGGTTCAATTTTTGGTACAATTTACACTACGAAAATAGCTAAAAATACGCTTTGCAAAATTAGGTGTAATCGGAAAAAAATCTTCGTTCCATCACTAGTCAATGCTATTTTGAAGAAGTGTGCAAAAATTTCAATAAGATCGGTGCATTACTTTTTGAGAAATTGTATCCACCGACTTCAAAAATAGTGTTTTGAGAAAAATGCGATTAAAGTTTTAAGTAGAAATAAAACGAGGAATTTTAGTTTTTTAAACACAGAATTGTCGATTTTAGCTCGAAAAAGCAAAGATCCTGCTGCAGCTGCGATGTCCAGGGCATCCTTTTGATCCTGCCTTGATTTTAAAAATTTTCAAACTCACGTAACCCCTTAAACTATACACGGCATTTGCCAAGAGTACGGGTAAACTGTGAAAAACCCGTCCCATTTTTCTGATTATCCGGTGCACATACGTTTTAGTCAAGTATCTACAGCAAGGTCTCAGAAGTACTGGACTTTCGCTCACTGGTTGATGCGCCAGCTGGTGCACGGCTAAGCGGTCACCCCTCCGAGTATCGGCCATGCACAACGCTGCTTGACTCGAAGTACCGCCGGAGCCGAACGCCAACAGCTCATCCACACGTGTCGGTTATTTTCCATTACATACAGAATGATGTTATATATACGTATATATATATACAACTATAATATATATGGGCATATATATAACAGTATAAAGATAATTGTATTGAAAAAATTACGTCATAATATAATATTGTGTGTATATTAGAGTGGCCAAAATGTGAGCTCTATTTTCCCCCCTTTTCTCACCATCCAATTATCTTTAAAGAGAAAAAAAAATTGTCACGAAATCTGCGAGCGGTCAGAAAATATTTAGAGGTCGCTCAAGCCTCCCAAAATTTCAAATTTTCGTAAAAAAAAACGATTTTTTTTCGTTTACTTCTCACCCATGAATTGTAGGCTTCATCATTTTCAAATTAACTTCGCGAAAGCTCCAGTCGGTCGATGAATATTTAGTGGTCGCTCAAGAGCTTCGAAATTTCCAATTCTCGCGAATTTGTTTTTATTCATCGCACTCATAAATTTGACGCTTTGTAAAATTTTCAAACCAAATAATCGTTTTTCTTTACAAACAGATTTTTCAAAGTTATCTCACACTACTAACCCAAGAGTTATAATCTTTGTTCTCATAAAATAATTCTTTAAAGCTCTTGTCCGTAAACAAAATTATAGGACCCCCGTTTTATCGGGTTAGAAGTGTGCGGTAAATAAAAAAAATCCGTTTCTAAAGAAAAAAAGGATTAATTGTTTTGAAAATTTTACAAAGTGTTAAGTTTATGAGTGAGAAGAGAACAAAAATTTGCGACAATTGAAAATTTCGAAGCTCTTGAGCGACCACTAAATATTCATTAGCCGACTAGTGATTTCGCCAGCTTAATTTAAAAATTATGAAGCGTAAAATTCATGGGTGAAAAGTAACCGAAAAAAAAATCGATTTTCTAATGAAAATTGGAATTTTTGGGAAGCTTGAGCAACCTCTAAATATTTTTCGACCGCTCGCTGATTTCGTGACAACTTTTTTTCTCTTTAAAGAAGATAATTGGATGGTGAGAAAAAGGAAAAAAAAAACAGAGCGCAAATTTGGGCCACCCTAGTGTATATATGTATAAATAAATACATGTATGTATATATACACATCTCTCTTTCATTTACGACAAATATCAGGCGTTTGTAAAAAAAAACTCTTTTTCTCTCCTGCAATCTTGCATGATTCGAAGTTGGAATGCAATAAAATGTAATTTTTACAAATTTCCTTTATCTCTTTCGCGATTTTACAATATGAAAATCACTAAAACGTTTTTTACGCTCCTTATCAACGATCTGCAATCTAAATCTGCCGGCAAGATTTTCCACAATAATAAAATAGAGGATTAAAAAAAAGAAATCGAATTTTCGTTGCGCACATCCGTGAAAAGACAACACTATTATTATTTTCTTCGTATTATTGAAAAATGTCGATTACGTGCCAGGTGACACTTGATTCTAGTGCACTGAACCGAACCTAATCGAATCGCCGTCTCTTTCTCTCTTTTTCCCAAACCCAAACAAAGTTGCCATCTCATGAATAAACAATCGATCGATCTCTCGCCCATCACGACCCCCTCGAGCTGTCCTCGTGAATTGACAGCCCCGAAGAAACATCCACCCGCAAAAATAACGTTTGTCACATTGTGTCTGATCGATTCTCGTTGCTCTCTCTTAGGTCAAGATCACGGATACCGAAATTCACTGGAGGGTCCGGTGGCGGTGCCGATGCTCCAGCAACTTCATCACACGCCTCATCACATGGCCGGGCACAACGAGGCGGGTGGCTATTACCGAACTACCGGCACGAGTCCACTGATGACGCTCGGGGCGACCGCCCACTCGGCGAACACGACACCCTGCAACGGTAGTCGGCCGTACGACGATTTGGACAGCGACGACGACTTGGGCAGGGAGGATATTACGTTTCCCTCGGACGCAGGTACGTCGAACGAGACAAATTATCGTTTTCTTCGGGTCCCGAGGGTACCGAAACAACAACAAAAAAAACACGCGCACACACTTAACTGACGGACGACTAAATTGTCAGGGAGCAGTAAGAGAAGTAGTATGCAGAGCCGAGGAAGTACCAGTAGCCTAGTTGAGCAGCGTAGCATAACTCCTCGTTCTCAGGCAGCCACACCCAGGTAACACACACGAGCATTTTTTTCTCTATCAAACGTACGTTACCATTTTTTATACAATTTTTAATATTTTTTACCATTTTTTACAATTTTTTACAATTTTTTACAATTTTTTACAATTTTTTACAATTTTTTACAATTTTTTACAATTTTTTACAATTTTTTACAATTTTTTACAATTTTTTACAATTTTTTACAATTTTTTACAATTTTTTACAATTTTTTACAATTTTTTACAATTTTTTACAATTTTTTACAATTTTTTACAATTTTTTACAATTTTTTACAATTTTTTACAATTTTTTACAATTTTTTACAATTTTTTACAATTTTTTACAATTTTTTACAATTTTTTACAATTTTTTACAATTTTTTTACCATTTTTTACTATTTTTTACCATTTATTCGCCCCGCCGCCTTGTCCAGCGCGACTAAATCTCTGTTTACCTTTCTCCATCTTCAGATCTCAGGCGGCAACGCCACACAAATATAACAAGGGTGACGTAGTGACAGGCCCGAGTGGCATTAGAAAGAAATTCAATGGGAAGCAATGGCGTAGATTGTGTAGCAAAGAGGGCTGTTCCAAAGAGAGCCAGCGGCGCGGCTACTGCTCGCGTCATCTAAGCCTCAAGGGATCCGGACTACGAGGGCCTACCGGCAGTTTTCAGAGGTAAGCCAAAGCATCGAGGGTTGCGTGAAATGTTCGATCTTTCAAGGACTCCCGCGACGTTTGTCGAGAAAAGAAATATCGGAAAGCGTTTCGCCACCTCCTGGAAGAGCGGAATATGAATATTTGATTTTTTTTTCTCGCAAACGATGCTCGGTGTTTGTCCCAGGGTTGCGAAATTTGTATTGAAGAAGGAATGCGTTATTCATTACTTTTTTAATGGGTAATGATAAAATATTTCACTACCCATTACAGTACATTCAATAATGTAAAAAAATTCCATTACTCATTACGTTATATTTTGTAGTGTACAAAAATTCCGTTACTCATTATGTTGGAATTTGTAATGTAAAAAATTTCCATTACTCATTACATTACATTTTGTAAAGTGAAACATTGTCATTGCAAAAAGAAATGTAATGTGTAATGACAAAAAATTCATTACATTACATTGTAATGGGTAATGGAATTTTTTACATTACAAAATTTAATGTAATGAATAATGGAATTTTTTTACATTACAAAATTTAATGTAATGAATAATGGAATTTTTTTACATGACTGAATATAATGTAATGGACAATGAAATTTTTATTCATTACAAATTTAAAGTAACGATTAATGAGAACGCGAATGCATTACAAAAAGCAATGCACCATTAGCACCCCTGGTTTGTCCGCATGAGAATCTCCCGCACATTTTGTCACGTCGTTTGTTTCGCAGCGGAAAGATCGACGGCGAGGAGACTTCGAGGGACTCCGACACATCGCCGAATTACGGGGACCGAAGGATAGCCGGAAGATTCGATCAGGACGAGACGGAGGCCGCGAATATGCTAGGTGAAAAAAAAAGGCTTAACCCCAGCCCCGAAAAGATCCATCCACTTTGTTCTCCGCGTTATTCTTGGCGAGGGAAAAAAGAACATATTAACGAAAAAAATCCACAGAGTAAATGGTTGACTCGAACGTTTTCAGTGTCATTAGGAAGTTCGAGATCGGCAACGCCGGCGTTCTCGTCGCCGACGGCGCACTCCTCGATATCGCCGTGCATCAACCAGTCGCCGGTGCCGCCGTTGGGCCTCAATCAGAACAACGTTTTCATGCCAATCTCGAGTCCGGCCCATCACACGACGTCGCTGATATCGCCCGGCGCGAAATGGACCCAACCGACGCAGCCGAATTTCCTGCCGCAGTATCAGCAACAGGTGATAAAGCCCGAGCCAAATCGGATGATAAGGCCGGCGAGGCCAGCGCCCACGGGCCCGGTGGCGCCCGCGAGCAGCATCGGCACGAGCGTCATAAGAATATCGCCGGTTGGACGCGGCATGCCGGTCCACACGACCGTTCCGATACCCTGGTCCGAGCAGAGTCCACCGCCGAGACACCCCTCGGTCGTTACCTCCATGGCTCAGCAACAACAGCAACAACATCAGCAACAACAACATCAACAACAACAACAACAACAGCAACAACAACAACAACAACAACAACAACAGCAGCAACAGCAACAGCAGGGAATAATTTTGCAACACGCTCTAACGTCGAACAACGGATTTCCCGTTCATCCGGAGCTGCAGGAACAAAATCCTCAGCTCCTGAAGCCACCGCACTCGCCCCAGGTCGGCCATGGGGCCCCTCCCACGCAGAGCCTCACGCTGCTTCACAAGAGCCAAGAACAACCGGTCGACTATGCTCATTCGCCTGGCCAACAGGGCCAACAGCAACCCATGTATCTGATGCATCACAACGCTCATCAGACGATGACAACCGCCACGACGACCATTACGACGGAAAAAAAGTACTTGGTGATAAAAAATAGCATGGACGTTTCCCCGTCGTCGCATGTAGGCAGTCCCGATGACAAGTACAGACAGGGACTGATCAATCATCTCGGACAAATGCCACAGTTACATCCGAGTCAGTGTCAGCTTCCTCAATCACCCGTTGTTGTTCCGTCCGCGCATGTTGACAACAAGATGTCGATTGTTCCACAAGTAAGAGGAATATCCTATTGAAAACAACGTCTCGTTATAACCGCTTTGCAGGCTGAACGTCACAACAGTCAATGCGACCAGACGCGTAGCCGTCGACTAACCATTGTTTTGTTCATTCGTACTCGCCGCTTGGCGGGAAAGAATTTTATTTCGACTCGAGGGAAACGTTGCGTCTTTTGAACCTTCTGGGCTCGGCCGAGTTTTAGTGGCTTGAGATCGCATCTTGACGGATTATGCCTAGTTGTAATAGTCGAAAACGGCTCGTTTTTGGGATTTTTTTAAAGGGGTTAGGCCACTCTGGAGGCCAAAAAAATAGGCTTTGTGGCGATTTTTTTTCGGAAAAACTAGAAATAAATCGAGATTACAGAAAAGGGTGTTTATCATACATATCAGTGACTGCATACGATAATTTTTTTTAAGCGATTCATTTCAAAACGGCGGCTGTGCAGCGTTTATCTTAAAACTCCATTTCTTGAGTTGGCCGGAAACATAACTCGGACAATTTTCAACCGATTTGCTTGAAATGTTGAATATATCATGAAAAATACATTGTCTATGGAAGTATGTAGGATTTTTTTTATATTGCATAGTTTATTTGTTATTAACGATTTTTTAGACAAATTTTTGGAAAGTGAAAAATTTGCCTGAAAATTCGTCAGATAATTGTTAATGACAAATGAACTATGCAATATAAAAAAAAAAATCCTACGTACTTCCATAGACAATGTATTTTTCAAGATATATTCAACATTTCAAGTGAATCGGTTGAAAATTGTCTGAGTTATGTTTCCGGCCAACTTAAAAAATGCAGTTTTCAGATGAACGCTGCACGGCCGCCATTTTGAAATTAATCGCTTCAAAAAAAATTATTGTACTCAGTCACTGATGTGTATGATAAACACCCTTTTTTGTAATCTCGATTTATTTTGTAGTTTTTCTGGAAAAAAAATCTCCAAAAAGACTATTTTTTCGACCTCTAGAGTGGCCTAAGGCCTTAATCGTGATTATAAATTTCTACGAAAATTGGGTATTTGAAAAAATATCTGAAGAACACTCTGGAATTTTTGGGATAGAAATATTTCATTATAATCGATTCACAGCAATGCCATTCTGAACAAGGTTATCTAAGAACAAAAAATCAAACAGATTTCGTTGGTATATTAGTTTATTCTATGATGAATCAAAGAAATTACCGAAATATGAGTTTAATAAAAATGGCGCGTGTTTAAAGTGAGAGTCGTGATTTTTGCGGAAAAACGGGCATTTGTCGTTATCAAATCGAAAGTATATGGCGGGAAAAGAGTCCTTCGATCCAATACTATATTTTTAGATCTGGAAGAAGCCCTGAAAATTTCTCTGAAACGTACTTTCGAGAAAAAAAGCGTTTAAAGTTTCGCGCGCCGCTGCGAGTGTTCCGACGGGCGTTAACATAACAGCCCATCAATTTGTCAATTCTGATCCAAACACTTTAAAATTTTCAGGGAACATTTTTCAGATATATTGTGAAAGTGTATTGGTTTTGAAAAAGGTGATTTTTCGACTTTTACAACTAAGCATAAGCCCTTAACGTAGTTCTCGTGCCGCAATGGTAAAGTCACTACATATTGAACAATCGTGAAATTGGAGAAAACTCGCGCCCTTCCGGATATCCGGGGTTGCTCACGGTATTGCTGGATTGCCGCTACTCGATCTGTCCACGCGACTGAGCTTCGCGTGAAATGTCATCTTTTTCGTGATTGCATTTTGGAAACGAGACGCTCAATAATTTTGGTTTTTTTCAACCCCGTCTGGACAATAGTCCTTTGTTGTCCGGTATTTTTTTAAGTGAAAATATGTCGACTTCTTTAGTGGTAGTGTCGAAAGAACGGTTGGGGTAGAATATCCATAAATGTAATTTCCATAACCGAATATCCATAAGTGAATATCCATAAGTCGAACATCCATAAGTATGAATATCCATAAGTGAGTATAGAGTAAAAATGAGTGCCAAAAATGGCGGGAGGTAGAGGAAAAGTGCGTATAGAGTAATCCAAACGAACCCAAACAAACTCATCTCTACCTCCCGCCATTTCTGGCACTCATTTCTACTCTACTCACTTATGGATATTCGACTTATAGATATTCATACTTATGGATATTCGACTTATGGATATTCGTACTTATGGATATTCGACTTAAGGATATTCACTTATGAATATTCGACGACAACGGAAAGAACGATGTCTGGCGTCAGCGTTTTGTACGGTTGCTATACGCGGCGGTGCAGAAGTTGCCAACTTTGATATCACACGTCTCGAGTCAGAAAGGGCAAAGATCCTTAGGGTAGGACACCACTGTAACCGGACGAAAAAGGTCGTTTTTCCAACTTTTTTGTGTACGAGATCATCTAGTTGGGATTTGGAAAAAAGTATGCCGTTAAGCATATAGTGAAGTTATTTCGTGTCCATTTTTTTAGTGGAAAATTAACGTTGTTGACGTTATAATACAGCCTCTTAAAAAAAATGTGGTCCAACGGCCGGATCGATAACTCGGCAATGGTTGGTCTGAAGAACAAAAATGTTTCATGATCTATATTAATGTTGTTCGCGTTGAACATAGTTGTTTTTCGAGAGAAAGAAATCACAAAATTGCGAGTGTTAAAGAAATGTAATTTTGGCGAATTTTTTTACTCATATTGGGGGGTGTAAAAATACTAAATAAAAAAAAGAAACGTACAACGCGACGATTTACAAAAATGTTGGTTTTTCAGAATTGAAAATCGGACAATTATAGCTAGAGTTATGATTTCGGCCAGGTCGAAAAAAAGTTTCGTTGAATTGTCTCTAACTTCGTCATTTTTTAATATTTTACTTGAACATTTTCTCACATATCCTTGAATATGTATACTTTGAGAAAATGCAAAAAGAATCGATCTTTTTGATCCGTCACAGTGGCGACCCGTCTTAAAAATTCACAAAAAGTCCGACACTCTTCTCTTCTCAGTCACTATAAATTGTAATGAATTCAGTCGAAAGAGGCACGCACGAGAACTACCTTGAGGCAAAAGGCGAGCGAATTTCCGAAGATTGCGAGACCGAGAGTCTCGCAATTTTGTCTCGAGTTTTGTCCCTCCTCGACTCTCATCGTACGCTGATGTTTTTATCCTAATCTCGTCTGTCTCCTGTCTCTCATTCTCTCTCCGTATCTTCCTCTTTCCGGGAGTAAATCATTAACGCATCGTATTTTGCCGTTCCAGTGTGATTTCCAAAGTACCAAAATAGGACTGAACGTTTCGACCCACGCGGATCTTCAAAGGAGCCAGGCCCAGCAACATCAGCAGCAGCAGCAGCAGCAGCAACAGCAGCAGCAGCAGCAGCAGCAACAACAACAACAGCAGCAGCAGCAACAACAACAACAACAACAACAACAACTGCAACAACAGGCCCCGCTACCTCTGGCGCCACCGCCGTCAACGAGCGTCGTCATATCGGCCACCACGGCCGTCACCAGCACGGCTCCCACAAGTGTCTTCCAGCATGTTATTGTCCAACCGAATCACATGGTACAAGTACCGAAACCCGTGCCTCCGCGAGAAGACATCGTCAAGAGCAACGGTGTACTTTGTAAGTTGAGACATCACGCAATAAACTCGCACGTCAAATTTTCGAACGCGTTTCTAAACGTGGGTCGTTTTTGGTTGCTACTTTTTCATTGTTTTTTTTCTCTATCGGCGAAACGTTGAAAACGTCTTGAGCGTTGGAAAAAGCATCTGAAGAGTTGAACAAACGGCATGGGAAATTTTTTAATTTGATCCTTCGGCGGTAATAAACTACTAGAATTTTTATTTCTGTTTTATGAAATCGATAAGTGCCATAAAAATGCATTTAAATTTTACATATCAAATTTCCCCGCGAAAACACTAGCCGCTATGCTGCTTCGGTGCGTGACGTCACTTGCATAGTAAACATCGACGCTGGGCCAATTGTGAATACGTAATTTTTTTTGGTTAAAAGTGAGTTACAATTCACATCATTGGCGTGTTGTTTCTCAATGTAAGAATACTAGTGTAAAAACACCGGGAAAGTTGCGGGAAAGGTTGCGAAATTTGTAATGAAATAGTATTGCATTATTCATTACTCTTTAATGGGTAATGAAAAAATATTTCTCTACCAATTACATTACATTCAATAATGTAAAAAAATACCATTACTCGTTACATTATATTTTGTAATGTAAATAACTTCCGTTACTCATTACATGGGATTTTGTAATGTAAAAAATGTCCATTGCTCATTACATTACATTTTGTATTGTAAAAAATGTCCATTACTCATTACATTGGAATTTGTGATGTTAAAAATTTGCATTACTCATTACATTACATTTTGTAATGTGAAACATTTTCATTGACAAAAAATTTCATTACACATTACAAAGTCCAATGTAATGGGTAATGGAATTTTTTTACATTACACAATTTAATTTTATGAGTAATGGAATTTTTTTACATCACAAAATATAAGGTAGTGAGTAATAGAATTTGTTCACATTGCTAATGTAATGTAAAAAATGTCCATTACTCATTACAAGGTGATATGGATTATTATTCGTTTCCCATCGGGTCAGATCGACCCACTGCAAAAACCGCAGCCCCTAATGGGAAACGAATTATAATCCTCATTACATTGTAATGGAGATTTTTTACATTGCATTGCATTAGTAATGTGAAAAAATCCCATTGCTCATTACATTACATTTTGTAATGTAAAATATTTTCATTACTCATTAGATTGGACTTTGTCATGTAAAAAATTGCCATTACCCATTACATTGTAATGGGGAATGAAAATATTTCACATTACAAAATGTAATGTAATGATGAATAGAAACTTTTTACATAACAAATTCCAATGTAATGAGTAATGGCAATTGTTTCCATGTAAAGTAATGAGTAATGAAAACGATAATGCATTACAAAAAGTAATGCATTATCTTTGCTCTTTTTTGAAGTACAGATAACTATTCGGAAATTTGCAATTCACTATGACAAACGAGAATATATAGTTGTTGACGCTTTCTTTCACAGGTTAGAGAGTAATAACAGTTGAACAGAGACCAAATATTTTTTTAAAAATAAATTATAAAATTTATTTTGTGTTTTTATAAATTAAAACCAGCATTATTAGATTGCTTATTACGAAACCGACCTTTTTTCTACATTCTTAGTATTTTTCTTACATAGAGTAAAATACCCTATTCAACTTATCGAGCAGTCTCGAGAAATGAAGTTTTGAGAAAAAACGCTTTCGAATTAGTTCCGCCTACAATTCACTTTTGGGAATAATTTTGTTTTCCAAGACGCGTAAAACTACAGTCCATCATAACCAAAATACGTCCTGCAATAACCTGCAAATGTCCCTCTATTCGGGCTTGAAAAAAAAAGAAGAATGCTTTTTTTCACCTCACCGAGAATGACTTGGCTCGCGTATTCAACAATTGGCCAGTACGTGCGGACTTTGTCGAAAACGGATATTCCCTTATCATTATATCAAGAAAAAACCTCGCTAAAGTCTTCGGACCCCAAAAAAAGTCATGCGAGTTTGCGAAATCATGTGGGTCGATACAATATAATGAGCCAGCACTTGAAGATAATCGAACATCCGAATTTTCGCCAATTTCCGATAACAAAAATGCTGTTGCGCATTATTTTCTTAAAAAATTTATAACTAAATGGTAAGGATTTCACAGATGGGAGCCACGACGTATCTCCTGCAAACCAGCCCCACCCCCCGTCATTACTCAGCAGTACAGTTCGCAACTGGAAAAAAGGTTTGAAAATGACCACTGACCACTTTCTCATTCTCTCTCTCTCTCATCTCTCTCTTCACGATCGATAATTGGTTTAGCGGCTTCCTCGCTTGATCCTCTTAGCCCGGTGTATCGTCACATCAATCGGTGAATCGATGCATGTTCATGCTCGAGTCGTTTCCGCTCGGTGACAAAAAGAAAGGTGTCGGTTGCACTAACCAGCATTACTTCATGGCGAAAAAATTAAACAAAAATGAAGTGTCCTTGCGTGTTAATTGCTAAGGAAAGGGGCGATAATGAAGCGAATTCAATTGTGAATGCTCCAAGAGACTCGAGATCGAACAAGAAATGGAAAAAAAGCGCGTGCGTTTGTATCTACACACATATATGCGATATAGTAGTATACAGTTATAGCAGTATACATGGTATTAGGAAGGTCGATGCAAAGCCTTAAGGGGGTTATAGGTCACCTCGTCAGAAACATATCTAACCTAGGTTACCTCACAAGCAACAACACTTTGGTGTCCTCCTCCGATTTTGTTGAAACTTTGTTTATGTGGAAGAGTATCAAAATCTAAGAGACACGTATTTTTTTTATCGGCGGAAAAACGGTTTTAATGTGTGAAACGCACCCTCGAAAATAGGGGTGTTTTTCGTCTTGCGTCGATAACGTTATCGTTCCCATCTCCTATGTATAGTACACAAAAAAATAAACATTATTGCAATTTGACATTTTTTAATATCTCGTACCGTTAAAACGTTATCGACTAAAAACGAAAAACATCCCCATTTTTGAGGGTGCGTTTCACCCCTTAAAACTGTTTTTCCGCCGATAAAAAAATACGTGTCTCTTCGTTTTTGATACTCTTCCACATAAAAAAGTTTCAACAAAATCGGAGGAGGACACCAAAGTGATGTTCGTTGTTAGTCCAAAGTTTAAGGATTTCGAGTTATCATAGTGAGTATGATTTTTGGCAAATTTTTCAAAATTAGGTACTAACTCGTTCATAATGTTCAAACAGACAATAATTGGTAACTAAAAACTTATTTGCGTCTTAGCTTAATGTGTATTCAATCGGCGAACACCAATACAATCATCTGTATCCACACAACTAACTACATGACACGTGTTGAATAATTAAAAACTTGTCCAAAATTAAAAATGCCTTTTATGTTAATGCTATTTTTAAAAAAATAGCATTAACTTTTTTTTAAACATTAATTTTTTTAAAAATAGCATTTATGTTAATGCTGTTTTTTTTAAAATAGCATTAACATAAGAGGTAAACGAGTTATTACCTAATTTTGGGAAATTTTTCAAAAATTATACTTACCACGATAACTCGAAATCCTTAGACTTTGGAGTAAGGTAACTTAGGTTAGATATATTATTTGTCACGCCAATTGGAAAAAAGCTGGTTCGAGGAAAGCGCGTTTAAAGTTTTACGTACTCTATGGCCGTGCCAGAAGTGGGCTTACGTTATACGCTCAAAGTCGGTTAAAAAAAATGTCTTGCTATAAATCGAATAGTGACTTATTCTTATGATGATAAAGCACCGTTTTAGCGAGAAAAAAATCGATTTTTTGAAAATTCCACTTTGACCTTACCCCTTAAGGATTTGTATCGACCTTTCTAACAACCTGTATATATGGTTCATCGGCCTCCTTTTTGCCGGCTGTACTTCGATCATAGGAGTCTGGATGGAGAAAAGAAGCTGACGATCAGAAAGCAACAAAAAACGAACATTTGCACTAACTCACTGTATTCTATAGGGGTGTAGCAGCGTTTCCTCGTCTGCAAATACCATCTGGTTACAATACAATGATGGTCTGGTCTCTCTCTCTCTCTCTCTCGATCTCTCTCTCACCCACTCACACTCACACTCACACTCACACACTCACTCGCTGTCTCTATTCCGGTGGCTGCTGTTTCCCATGCTTCTCTACTAACCACATTCATCGCAACTAACCCAAGAATTTCATTGCAGCTTTTTCCTGGCAGACGACAGTACTGGAGCAACCGGACGTGAGTCCGCCGCCCTCGGCGCTGAGTCCACCGTTAAGCGCGCCCCCGATACCCCTGAGTATGGGAAACATTGGTGATGAAACGCCCGGGCCCGGTCCTGATCCGATAACACCGGCCGAGGAGGAGGACGACGACGTTTTCGAGACGGAACCAACGACACCCGCCGAGATCGAGGCGAGCTCGAACAAGAGGCGCAGCCAATCACTCAGCGCACTTCACACCAAAGATCCTCAGAGTCCACTAAAGGTAAGAAGAAAAGACAACATCGCCTCAGACGTTTTTCTGCCTCACGATGTCGGAAATTGAAAAAGAAACAAATTTAAACAATGATAAACGTCGCGTTCTGTTGACGCGCGCGCGTCCTTTTCCACGTAGCAAACTGTGAAAAGAACTGCCATGTTCCAGACCAAGGACCCCCGTATAAGACGACCGATGAATGCATTTATGATATTTTCAAAACGTCATCGCGCGGTCGTTCACCAGCGACATCCGAATCAGGACAATCGCACCGTATCGAAGATACTCGGCGAGTGGTGGTACGCCCTCGGACCCGACGAGAAGAAAAAGTATCACAATCTCGCCTCGGAGGTCAAGGAGGCCCACTTCAAGGCCCATCCGGACTGGAAGTGGTGCAGCAAGGATCGTAGAAAATCGTCAACCACGAGTTTCAAGGCTGGCGAGCCACGCGGCAAATTGAACAGCGCCGGCGAAGAGATGGACATCGGCCCGCCACTCGACGACGTACCGCTCACACCGAGGACCACCGAAGAAATTTACGTGCCCGCTACCGCCGTCTACAGCGATCTTCCCCCTGCCGAGGTTAATCATTTATTTCACTCTCGTTTCCCCGGCGTTTGCGCAATGTCTTCGATTCCGCAAGCGGCTCAACGCTTCGCGCGGACGTTCGCGAAGTAACTGGAAAAGTCGCGAGGGGCAACGCTTCCCTCTAACTTTATTGCACACGAGTGTATGAAAATATATTTAAAAATGTTCCTTCCTACGGAGTAAGCGCAACTTTTGTTGTTCGTGACCTTGATTTTGACCTTAAATACAAAAATAAGACAACCCGCGTGATACAAATACAGAAATACGCAGGGATTTTTGAAACATTGTTTTTCATGCGAGTGGCAAGTATTTTGAAAAACAGTTTTGTTGTGAGGAAAAAGTTGATTTTTTTCAACGCAGAAGTTGTAGCATCAAGACTTACTTGCGTATTTCTATGAATAATTTAGTTTAAAAGACACCGTGAAAATTTCGAGTGGACAAAAAAATTTCAAGTTACGCTGCAAGCCAATTTAAAAAATTTAAAAAATCAGTAATTAAATGAGGCACTCTCTGGACTAGGGTTACCCCTTAATTACCTAAATGTGTATGTATTGATAATTAATAATAATTAAATCATAATAAGCGGGGCTATATAATAATAATAATCATGACAATAATATTTTTTTATAAATAATAAAAATAACCAAAAAAATTAATAACAATGTTTTTTTCATACATAAAAATACCAATAATTAATCATAATAATTCTTAATAAATGATATGTATAATAACATTTCTTTATAAATAATAATAACTATAAATGATAGTACTAATAATTTTCAATAACAATAAATAATGATAATAATATACATCGATACACAATACATAAATATAAAATAGACAAAACGTAAACTACGGCAAAATACGTTGTCTCCCTTCGTAACGAGGTAACCTCAAATTTCAGCAAAACGCCAATCAAATTGCTCATCCGCCTCATCGAGTCGTCGAGATGTCGTTGCAGAGCGAGTCTCAGGAGTCCTCGGTTAAGCAGGAGGAGGACGCGGCCGGATCGGACGACGATCAAATGGTGATCTGCGAGGATCCCCAACCGGAAATCGATCTCAAGTGCAAGGACAAAATGGCGGACAGTGACAACGACGCGGCGCAGGAGGAGGACCCGGAGAAGAAGAACTACGCGCAGGGAAGATTTTCACCGAGCACCGGGCAGGGTGTCAAACCGGATGTGACCTGCCGTCCAAAACCGATCAAAGGTACGCGTAACGTCCGCTCGAGGCTTTCGCGCGCGATCGCGCGAGCGAAAGACGATATTTATCGTGACTTTTTCTTTCGCCAGCTCTACTACCGTCAACGGCGATGGATACGTCGACCAAGTATCATCACAGCTCGATGGACAAGGGCGGCACCGTGTCCGTTTTGTCCACTACTTATTCCTATCACAGCCCCGTAAATCCAACCGGAGTTTCCGGCTTTCAGCCGAAAGGCGGCGCCTTCATAACGATGCCGAAATCGCCGAAGGTCGTGAAACCGGAACCCGTGAAGAACGAGCAACAACAGTACAGCACGCAGTACAGCGTGAACAATCTCGTGGCGAGCGTGCACGGGGAAAACGGACGCAACATACCGAAGTTCACATCGGCCCCGGTTCTTCACACGGTAAATATACAGATGAATGTCCGAATCAGTTGCGCCCTCATCTTCGCTATGGTCTTACGCAGGTCTGAAAACTCTGGGGGGAGTCTTTTTCGTGAGAAAAATTTAAGGGGCTACGTCTACCCAAAGGCCCGAAATAATTGCCGAATTTCGATTTTTTATCTTCTGGGAAACGGTTGGTGAAAAAGAAACTCATTTTTTTAAACCCGATATTGAGAGACTATGAAAAAAAATCACCAAAAACTGCAGAAAAACATCGAAAAGATGGTCGCCGGCAAATGATGAAACTTTTTTCGCCACGTTTTGGCGGTGGACACTCTCCAGCTTGAACGAAAGGGTCTCGGTTCCACAATATTGATCTCTACAACGCTGCAATTCCGTTTTTGAACTTTACAATGACTTTATCTCTCATCTGTATAAACTCGGAAATCCACCAACTGTACAAGAATCTCAAATTTGCAACATTGAATCTCTATAACAATCTAGCCTTATGATTATCCCTACAACGTATTTATTCGGATTTGCATGAACTACACAATACAGATTTGCAATATTGCATTGATTCTATAATGTATCAACTCTACAAGAACTTTGAGTACCCAACGTTCAACTGGGCCATATTCTTGTTAGCTCTACAACAGCTGATATATCAGGTGTATTCTTCATTGAAGAAGAAAGAAGAGATATATATATATATAAGAATATAAATATACATTGCAAAAGATATTTTACATTCTCATACGCTGTATGAGCCAAATTCGTGAATTTTATACCAAAATGAGTAAGAATACGTTTTTTAGCGATTAAACACTTTTTTTTAATACCTTTGTCCACGAATGTTTTGATTTTACCCCGATTTTCAAGTTAAAACCCCTTTGTCGCTCCTTAGGAAGGGTCACAAGTCAAAGATAATGCCACAAATCGGGAGAACCGGCGATTTTACCTATAGGGTGACATTATTTCTGCTGTAGACTGCAAAAAACATCCTTTTCCTCTCAAGTGTTCAAACATAGTCGCTTGGGCGTTAATGGGCTAATATATCTCTTCTTCAATTGATACACCTGATATATCAGCTATTGTAGAATTAACGAGAATATTGCCCAGTTGAACGTTGAGTACTCAAAGTTCTTGTAGAGTTGATACATTATAGAATTAATGCATATTGCAAATCCGTCATTGTGTAGTTGACACAAATCCGAATAAATACGTTGTAGGGATAATCATAAGGCTGGATCGTTGTAGAGGTTCAATATTGCAAACTTGAGACTCTTGTACAGTTGGTGGATTTCCGAGTTTATACAGATAGGAGATGAAGTCATTGTAAAGCTCAAAAACGGAATTGCAGCGTTGTAGAGATAAATATTGTGGAAACGAGACCCTTCCACTTGAACGGTCCATCTGAAATCTAAAATCCAAATGGTTTATTCAAGGTAGCCACAAATACGAATCGTTGACGATCGTCGATTTATGAAATCATTTTTTTGTTTAACAACGTGATAACGAATTGAAACTCGAGCATACAAAATCTATGAAAAAAGTCGTCATTTTTACGTGACCATTAAAAAATGAAGATCGATTTAAAAGAAGTGAAATCGTCAACGACCTTTCAATGCAATTTCAAGGCAATATAGCTGATACTATAGAATACAAATATTTTTGGAAAATGCAATTTTTTGACTCATGTAGGTAGATGTAGCCCGTCAACGAAAAATTACGACTCTGAAAATAATTTATTAGGCACTTTGTGGGGATGACATGCTCGACACATTTCTATATAATAATTTATACACTAAATAACTCGAGATGCCTGATATAAGCTGCTCAACGCGTGTAAAAAATTCTAAAGATTCTGTAACAACGTAAAAACAAGGGTCACCGATTTTTTTTAAAGAGAATATTAACAATAAAACTTCGAAAAATGTGACTAGTGGAATTTGCGTAGCCGCGACTTTTCAGTGAAAATGTAAAAATGTCTAAATCTACTAAATTTTCGCGAACTTTTTTTGTTCCATTTTAACGTTGGCTATAATAATTGATTGTCACTTATTTTTATTAGGCGCTGCTGCACTTTACCGATGAATATTTTCAACAAAGTGCCGCAGTTTCTGCGTGGCCAATCGGTGCGGGTGCTTCTAGCAACTAGGCTCATTTGAAATGAAAAATAACAAATGTATTTTTGGTATAATAATTGAACTTTCGTATCTGACCCTTCACAAAAATCGTCTAAAATCAGTCATTTTTTTTTGAATTTTTACATCTTCGTTGCAAATTAGAGCCTCGATTATCACGCTGCTAATGACAAATCAAACCGTTAGTTAGAATCGTCGATTTTTCGATAACGTCGCCCATCACCAAAATCAGCCTGAGTTTACAGACCTGTGCATGTAAGAGCCCAGGCGAGGATGTTCGACAGTGGACACGCCCCATCCACGCGTGTCCGAGCTTCCCCGAGCGAGAGAGGAGCTTCCTACGGGGAACTCTTTTCCCGCTCGCTCCCCCGCCTGGCGCATAGAGAGATTGAAAGCTCGCGACGAAAAGTTGAGTAACGAAAATTGTCACGATATCGAAACAGATTGGATCAAAACCGATGATGGCTCTTTTGAAACAGCAGCAACCCTTGCAGACTTTGAGCCCCGTTCATCGTAACTCAACTTCAGCCGTTCCTTATCAAACCCCGCTCACTTTTGCGTTGCTCGATAATGATTTGGTGGCTATTTCAAAGCAACAGCAGCAGGCGTCGCCTTACCTCGGACCGAGTGCCCAGCACGCGAGGATGTATTGCGGCTTTCACATGCCCATTTCCGGTGAGTGCTACTTTTACTGCCATTTGTACGGCTGTCGTTGTGAATTCACAATGTTATTCGTCGATTTATTCAATTATTATTGTGACACAAATAATAGTGAACATTCATATGACATATTTAATATCAATTTTATTGAAGATAAATTTTAAAATGTTTACAGTTTTTTAGATATATAAATATTATAAATGTATATTAAAATTTGTATCGTCACTTTTCGGGCTGGCCTGTGTATCTATTAGGGTGGTTAAAAAAAATCGATTTTTTTCTCAACGGAAAATTGAAGTATGTTAAGAAAAAAAAGTATTGCAAAATTTGAGGGTTCTAAACAATTTTTTAGTTAGTGCTCGAACGCCATTTTCATGTTTTTTTTCATGATTATCGGAGTATTTATTTTTTTATCTCGATGCAGAAAATGTTAGTGCGTGATCCATGTAAGTCTTGATTTAATTTTTACTTTGACAATACACAATTTTAATTCAAATGTTTTTTTTTACCATAAACAATTTGTATTTGCAGATTAAGAATCAATATATGTAATTCGGTTGTGAAAATTATATCAACCACTTGATGAACAAGAACACGGTGTTTACATCACCGAACGTCTAACAAGTATGCGTGTTTTTTCCAGTAATATGTTGTTTTGGAGTAAGAAAACAAAGTCTTACGGATGGGAGAGTTACAAACCGCGGCGCTGTTAACGCTACTGCACCTTTGTTTCTCTGACTGTCCGTGAGTTCTTTTCGCGATTCATTTGACGGTTCCCAGTAGTTGCTGTATTGATGTACGTCACAGTACACGTAAAACTAAAAATGTAAAAAATGATCGCGGGTTTGGAAGACAGTGAAAGTGCCGAAATTTATCTGATTGGGTCGGAAATCGAACAATTTGTGGAGCGAAAATTACCCACGAATAGAGAAGCATTAAGTCTGTTCTTTCACCATCATAATACTCTTAAATTCTCTGTTCGAGAGAGTACACAAAACGTTATCGACAAAATAACTAATATTTGAAGCTAAACCGGAATAGGAATTTCTCAACCTTGCATCAATTTCAAAAGGTTACAAAAATTACGATTGGAGTGGACAACATTGAAAAAAAATTATTTACGGAAAAATGGAACTCAATCGTTCAACGAAAATTCCTTTCAACATAAGTTGGATACATTATTTGAATGATATTATTATGATGTCTATTGGCGGGGAAAAAAGATTGACATAAGAATCTAAAAAAAAATAATTAAAAGTCGTTTGAGCACTACCTCAAAAAATGTTTAGACCTCTCGCATTTTGTATGAATTACTTTTTCATAACGTATTTCATTCCGTTGAGTACCGCGATTTTTTTTCTCTTCTTAACCACCCTAATATCTATATCGGGTGAGAGAAATGTTATCTAGTAACTTTAAAACCGTGGGACTTTTACTAAACTGAAATTCCAGCATATAGTAGGACACGATTCCACCTATCGACAGTTGCAGGATTATCCATTCATAACAGGACACCCTGTATACAAGGATGCAAATGCTGCATTACTTTTTGTAATGCATTAGTGTTTTCATTACTCATTACTTTACATTTTGTAATGTAACAAATTTCCAGTACTCATTACATTGGAATTTCTAATGTAAAAAATTTCCATTCCTCGTTACATTACATTTTGTAATGTGAAATATTTTCATTACCCATTACAGTGTAATGGGCAATGGAAATTCTTTACATTACAAAGTCGAAGGCAATGGATAATGGAATTTTTTTACATTACAATGTCCAATGTAATGGAAATATTTTACATTTCAAAATGTAATGTAATGAACAATGGAATTGTTTTACATTACAAGATATAAGGTAATGAGTAATGGATTTTTTTCACATTACTAATGCAATGCAATATAAAAAATCTCCATTACTCATTATTATGTAATGAGGATTATTATTCGTTTCCCATTAGGGGCAGCGGTTTTTTGCCCTGGGTCGATCTGACCCGAAGGGAAACGAATAATAATCCATATTACCTTGGAATGAGTAATGGAGATTTTTTACATTACATTAGTAATGTGAACGAATTCCATTACTCACTAACTTATATTTTGTAATGTAAAAAAATGCCATTACTCATTACATTAAATTTTGTACTGTAAAAAATGTCCATTACTCATTACATTACACTTTGTAATGAAAAAAATTCCATTACGCATTATATTGAACTTTGTGATGTAAAAAATGTTTCACATTACAAAATGTAATGTAATGCGTAATGGACATTTTTTACATTACAAATTCCAATTTAATGAGTAATGGAATTTTTTTACAATATAAAATATAATGTAATGAATAATGGACATTTTCTACATTACAAAATCCAATGTAATGAGTAACGGAAATTGTTTACAAAACAAAATATAACGTAATGAGTAATGGAATTTTTTTACATTACTGAATGTAATGCAATGGGTAATGAAATATTTTTTATTACCCATTACAAAAGTAATGAATAATGCATTAATTTTTCATTACAAATTTCGCAACCCTGCCTGTATATAATGCCAATCGTCATGAATCCAAAATCATATTCAAATATTCCACAAATATCTACAAACAAGTAAAAATGCCTTGCTGTGCGTTGCAGAGACGGGAAATCGCAATCTATCGATGCAGAACTTAGTTGCTGGCAACAAAGTGGAGACACCAAGTGTGATAGTTGCAAAATCGTATCCGGTCACGACCTCGAATCCCGGTACGCCCAATCATCGAGGAATCGGTCACCCGATCGCCCGTCTCACTGAAACGGACAAGAAGGATAACCCAATGGCGAATCACGTCCAATTCTATGGTAAGTAGAAGGTCAACCAAAATGTGTAGCGATTGATCACTCGGGTAGTGATCGCGTGCGATGTTTGA
>OX101784.1:63749379-63756879 GCA_944452715.1 Ophion slaviceki | reverse complement strand
CACATGATTTTTTTTAAATCTATATTCGAAGTCCATTTCATTCGCGCAAATTTTTTTTCGTGTCGAAATCTGCGCTTCAAATGTTTACGAAGAACGTTACAAATAAACAATCAAAAAATCGTTCGCCATAGAGAATCTATTTTCAAGGATTAAAAAACCGCGTTAAGAATCGTAAAAACTGTTCCAATTCTCGTTCAACGTCTCGAAAAACGCAGTCTCTAGAGAAACGCGATTGAATCTTTCATTCCAAAGTCTCGTACGAGAACAAAACTGCGTACAGAGAATAATAACGATGAATAAAAAATCGATTTTTAATAACGCCGGAAGTCCGTAACTTAAGGCGGGATATATATCTAGACAAAAAAAGCAATATTGAGGAATTTTTTAAACTAAGAAATAATTATTCTACAATTATCAAACTTTAGGTATACTTGAACAGTATATTTAAGTATACAAAACAATTTTTTTTTAATTAATTAGAAGTCTAGCTTCCCGTAGACTTTGATTTGCAAAAAAGTTCAAACATTTTTTCAGTCAGAACATGTATAGTTTCTATGTGACGGTAATCAAAATGAAGAAAATGCAAATTTAAGAAAATGGCACGCATTTACAAAAAAAAACAAGATTTCACGCAACATTTCTGTAAAATGTGCATTAAAAAAGTCGTTTTTTTTTCAATTTTTCAAAAACACTTCTCGTCAAGTAGAAGGTACCAATATTATCAATATTTCTACCAAGTTTCAACTCAATCGGCTCAATAGTTTTTGAGTAATCCTGCACGCCAAGTTCGACAATGCAGTTTTGAGAAAAACGCGTTTGAAGTTCACGCCCGCTCCGAATCCGAGCGGTGAGGCACAGCGTTGACGGGCTGTAACGTTTGAAGTTTTTCGAATTTCGCTTTGAATCTTTGTGAAAATATTCTATACATATAACTCTATCGTTTAAAGAACAAAAAAGAAATCGATTTTTTTTTCGTTGTAAATATCCCCTTAAAAGAGCACACCGTCGACATACCAAAAATGAAATAAATCGCAGCCGTTTCTCGCGATACCCAAAATATTCACCGTTCGTTCCGAAGCAACATCGCCCGACTAACGAATTGCCTTTCCCACGCGCAACAGTGAATGAGGAGGATGCGGAGTCGGAAGTGTCGGCTTCGGCGACGCCAAAGTCAACAGCCAGCGTAAAGCTCACGGGCAACACGTTCTTCGGTCCGGACTTCAACGTGGACGCGTTTCGATTGAACGCCGAGACGAGTGTCGAATCCGAAACGACGAATTCACCGCGAACGCCGAAGACGCCGGGCGGCGGGGGTGTCGTTAATTCGGCTGGTATCGGTCGTGGCGACAACGAGCGAGGTCCGCGAAAAGTATTGGAGCAACGTAGACAGTTAGTGATGCAGCTCTTCCAGGACCACGGTTACTTCCCCTCGACCCAGGCAACGTCGACCTTTCAGGCCAAGCATTCGGACATATTCCCGAACAAATCGAGCCTCCAACTGAAAATACGCGAAGTGCGACAAAAGTTGAAAGCAAACTCGACACCGATGAGCGCCAGCAGCCTCGTTAGCCCTCTTCTGCCCGTCTCGGAGTCGTCTCCAAACGTTGCTGGTAAAATCCCATTTCCGGTCTATCCTTATCAAGGTCGAGGATTTTTAGGGCCCGTCGCGGCCCAATACGGCGTGGAACAGCAACAACACACTTCTATATCGTATGATATTGATTCCAGGACCCTTGACCGCTCCTCCTACGTCAATGGGAGCTCCGCTTTCACTGCCCGTAAGCAGTAGTGGCAGCTAGCGCCCATGTGCCAACTGTGATACTTTGCATCCCCTTACTACACAACACGAGTACATCATAATCCTCTGAGGAGGATACACGTATATAGTGCTTGTACCGTTTTTCTTATCATTTTTCACTCGAATCTTTTTTTTTTCATTTTTTTTTTTCGTTTTTAACATTGGTGTACAGTTTCCTTGCGAGGCGTAAGCGTTGTAATGTTTTTTTTCTTCTTCTCTGTGTGAGGCATCGGTGCAATTCGAAATCTTGGTACGCGAGACTCCCCCGTGCGCGGTCCCCTTCCCCCCAGGCCGATTTCGTCGCTGAGGGCGCCACTTTTATTATTCTTTTTTTTTTCGTTTTTTTTTTAATTTTTTTTAAATCGAGAAATCGCGGGAAGAGACATTGAGGCATGTTGCGACGTGTGTGTGTGTGTGTTCAAGAAGATGATGAGGAGGAAGAAGATGCGTTCCAGTCGCGAGTGAATGCCGCCTTTGGGAAAATCCGTCGCCCGACGAGCGCAACGATCTCAACGTTGTTAGGTCGAGCAACGCGAGCCGATACTCGCGGGAATGAATTTCGTCTATCTTATATCGTACATAATTTGTCCGTAGGAAATGCATGCCTGTGTGTGTGCGCGCGCGCGCGTGTGTACGATAGTGTGTGTGTGTGTGTGTGTGTGTGTGAGTCTCGCGCGCATCTGTACGTGCAATCAACGAGCAACCAAAAGCGCTGTTTTTACTCCAGAATATATTTTTCGAAATACGAGCCTTCCCTCTCGTCGCGAGTCGCCGCGGGGCTGGGGGCCAATAAGAAATTGCTGAGACCACGAGCCATTGTCGCGTCTCTCGTCTTAGCTACGTATATCCACACACACACGAATTTTCTTTTTTTTCCCGTGGAAGAAAAAAATATACGTGTGAATCTTTCGCTGAAGGAAGAAATGAAGAAAATTCATTTTATCGCGCCGTAGCTCGCAATACGTTCGCCCGTTGTTACCTCGAAGGCCCCCCGTCCCGATCGATCGGTGTAACTGATGTTTGTAAATTGAATTGTCGACTGCGGGGAAGAGGGCGCGGCGCAACGGGGGAGAGGCAGGGGCGGAGGGGGATAAAGAAAAAGGCCTATGCTATTGTTACATATTGTTGAAAGAGGAGGACGATGAAACGAAGAGAAGAAAAACTATGAGATTGGCAGTATAGAGGAAATCGTAATTAGAGAATATTAGGATTAATGAGAAAATTAAAAAATTTAAATCAGAGTTTATATGATTTAGTTATATTTATATGTATGCATAAATATATGAATATGTATATTGTATGAAAGGTATATATATGTACATAGTTTATATATATATATTAGGGTGGCACAGATTTTAGCTCTTTTTTTCCTTCTCACCATCCAATTATCTGATTTAAAGAATGAAAAAAAAATTGTCGCGAAATCTGCGAGCGGTCGAAAAATATTTAGAGGTCGCTCAAGCCTTCTAAAAATTCGAATTTTTATTGAAAAATCGTGTTTTTTTTTCGTTCACTTCTCAGCCATGAGTTTTACGCTTTATAATTTTTTAAATTAACCTCGTGAAACCTCTAGCCGGTCAATGAATATCTTGTGGGCGCTCAAGAGCTTCGAGATTTTCCAATTTTCGCCAATTTTTTTACCCTTCTCGCTCATTAACTTGACGCTTCGTAAAAAATCTCAAAACAATGAATCATTTATCTTTAAAAACGGATTTTTCAAATTTACCTCACACTACTAACCCAAGAATTATGTTTGTTCTCATAAAATTATTCTTTAAGGCTCTCGTCCGTAAAAAAAATTATACGTCCCCCGTTTTATCGGGCTAGAAGTGTGAGGTAAATAAAAAAAATCCGTTTCTAAAGAAAAGAAGGATTAATTATTTTGAAAATCTTACAAAGTGTTAAATTTATGAGTGTGAAGAGAAAAAAAAATTCGCGACAATTGGTAATTTTGAAGCTCCTGAGTCACTAAATATTTATTGGCCGACTAGAGCTTCCGCGAGCTTAATTTAAAAATTATAAAGCGTAAAATTCATGAGTGTAGAACGAATGAAAAAAAATCGACTTTTTTAAATGAAAATTTGAATTTTTGGGAGGCTCGATCTACCTCTAAATATTTCTTTTTCTTTTTTAAAGTAGATAATTAGATGGTGAGAGAAAGGAAAAAAATTGAGCTCAAATTTGTGCCACCCTAATATATATAAACGAAGAAAAAAAAATGGAGCCTCTATCGGAGATAAATGAGAGAGAAGCAAAGTGCAGTTAACGTTGCACAAAATATATGATAATGGAGACAGAGCGGAGACGTCTCGTTTTTTGTGTAAATATTTTAATGCGAGGTACGTTATATATATATATATATATACGTTTACTGTTACAGTTAAGATCCGCTTTTTCTGTCCAAACGCGTTTAGCCCAGTAAAAACTAGTTTTTACTGACCGTCTTCGTTGCAACTAGTTTTTTCTGGTAAAAACTAGAATTTACTGATAAATAAATTTTAATGTTAGTTAAAACTCGTCTCAAACTCAAACAATCCCAAGCAAACCCTTAACTCGTCTTACCTACGAAAAACTAGTTCCAACGAGATAATCCAGTTTGTTAGAGTCTCTAAACATAAATTCTAGTATTCCCTGGGAAAAATAAATAGTTGTAACGAAGGCGTTCACTAGGAAAAACCCAAATAAACTCGTCTTAACTAGGAAAAATTACTTTCGACGAACTAAATCAATTAAAACTCTTTCCAAATGAGGCCGAAATTTAAGGTCGTTTGGTTTTGTTCGACCTTTATTTATGTTGCCCATTTATGTTTGTTGGCCAAACATTTGTCATTTTCACTAAAAAAAAATTAGTCGCAACGAAGGCGTTCACCACGATAAACCAAAACAAACTCGTCCAAACTAGGAAAAGCCTGTTCCACCGAACTGGATCACTTAAAGCTGTTTCCGAATGAGGTCAAAGTTTAGGTTTCTTTGGGTTTCGAAACATAAATTCTGATTTTCACTGAAAAAAAAACTAGGAAACTAGTTTTTACTGGGAAAAAACGCGTTTTAACTGAAATCGGGTTTTGACTGTAACATATATATATATACATATATACACTTGTACACATACACCCACACGCACTCGTATAAATATGCATATCCATATATATTTGTGCATACATATTTTTGCGATACGTCGAGTTGAAGAGATGTGCAGAGAGTTTAAATGACTATTCGTGTCGAGTCTCGCGTGTTCGGAATAGTGGAATTTTTTTCTTTTTTCCGAGAGAGCGTGAGGAAGAGAGATAGAGAGATGCGACGATGATCGGTAAATCATCATCATCAATTTACGAGAGACGACAAAAAGAAAGAAAAAAAAAAGAAACGTGCCATCGTGCAGCGCCAAGCGAGGGAAGGCATGCGTTATTATTCCTTAGTTAGTAATTAATTAATCCGTTAGGAAGACATGATATGTATATACATACATCCATATATATATATATATATATATATATATATATATATATATATATATATATATTGAAAGATGAATATGTAACGCGTTTCCGAATATTCTCGAAAGTACTTATCGACTGTTTTTTAGAACTTTGCCAAAATTCAACCCATCCAACGCGCACAGCTCGAACAACGCGCGTCATTTTCCACGGCTCAAGCCTGAATGGTCCCCCTTTTTTTATATATTTTTTTTTCCTTTTTTTTTCGCGACCTCAAGGTATTGACGGTTTTACACGCATCAGGTCCAATACAATTTTTTTTTTCAACCGCCTATTTTTTTTGTTTGGCCCCGCGAATTTTACTCCGCCACTTTTGGGTGGCAATTACGGAGCACGCTCTTCGGGATCTCGATCCCTTGGTTTTATCGAATATTGTTATTATTATTATGTGTTATTCTTATTGCACGCGCGTGCGCGGGAAACTCGCGGTTCTTCGGGTCGGCGGCACCGACGGAATTTCATCTGTGTTAACAAAAAAAAGGAAAGAAAACGAGAAAAAAAAAGAAATCTGAGCTATTCGTGTACGATTCGGGCGGTCCGATATGTGCAATAGAAATATATGCGGAACGCTAAGTGTTGGCGTAAGCGGAGAAGGAATTTTTTTTTAAAAAAGGATCTCGAAGAACCGTCCGCAAAAACTTGTACACGCCACTCTCGTACACGAAATATCTTTTTAATAAAATCGTTATTATTATTATTATTTCTCGCTCGGCGATGGGGTATCGTCGTATCCCCGAGTTTTAAATTCCCTTGAACTTTTATCGTTCTTCCTTCTTATTCGCTTTTTCCGCCCGTCGAACACCATGTCAATTCTCTTTTTTTTCGCTCTTTTTTCCGTTTTACTTCGCGAATCGCGATACGCTGGAGGGCTGTGCGCAAATATCGGATGTGAAAAAAAAAATGCGTTGAGTTTTGGTGAGGATTGTTGAATTTGGCTGTAAAGTAGATAATACAATATTAGTCGAATGCTCCGCAATTAAGGGGCGCAAGAACATCTATTCGAAGCGATATATCGAATGAAGTCTCTCGCGCTATAAGGCACGAAAATTATTTGAGTGCGAGAGAGCAAAAATTGGAAGAAAAAAATACTGTAGTTAGGATAGAAACAATGTTTATTCGACACATTTTTTGTAAATAATATACCATATAGATATATATATATATATATATATCGTTTAATAAACTCACTAAACTCGGTCGACATACTGCAGTGAACGTAAGGAGACGAAAAAAAAAGAAATACACTTTAATGAATATATATATATATATATATACATACACTTGCGTCTACACGTGTAATATATCCATATGTGTGTATACGTACACAAGAGGGGGGAAGAGAGAGAGAGAGAGAGAGAGAGAGAGAGAGAGAGAGAGAGAGAGAGACGACGAAAAATCAGCACGTGTGTCATTGCGATCGATAAAACAATGTCTATCGATTCGTGTAAAAAATCTGGCAGGATTAGGATATTCGAAAAGTAATTATAGACGATGAGCCCTCAAGTCGTGGACTTTTTGTGCTCGTGGGATATTCCCTCATCCTACACGCGTACACACATCTCTCCAAAGTGAAAACCCTCCAAGAGTGTTATTTCGTTTATGTACATACATATACATACATACGTGTATATATATATATATATATATATATATATATATATATATATATATATATATATATATATGAATTGATTTCTTGCTAATTCTTGTAGTCAAACATTTATTTACAAAATGAAAAAAGTACAAGATTTGAATTAATAAAATGCTCTCTACCATTTTCGAATAGTTTAAAAACCACAGGAATCGTTTTGTTAGTTAAAATGTCTATTTTTCATTAATAAAAATATGTTGAACTTCAAATTTATAATAATAATATATATATTATTATTTTCGAAAATCAGTGAATCGCTTTTTCGACGAGAATCATACTTATTGGCTTTCGAACGTATTTGGTAACAGTTATCGTTATTTGGCACGTAAAAATCGCAATTTCGAGACAAAACGAGAAAAAAATCAGCGCTTGAATCCAATCTGAAAAGTCAATTGATTTTTCGACGTAAATCATATTTATAGGTTTATGATCAGATTTGTTAATTATTCTTTTTATTTTGGACGCGGAAGACTCGTTTTTAAGCCAAAATGCGAAAAATCAGCGCTTTAGTCCTATATAAAAAAATCAATAAATGTATTTCCCGATGAAAATTT
>OX101784.1:63529379-63744379 GCA_944452715.1 Ophion slaviceki | reverse complement strand
ATTTACTTAGTTTTTAACCAATTTGCCAATTATTATTTTTATTCGAGACGTGAAAAATCCCGATTGTGAGGCAAAATGGGGAAAAATAATCTACCCAGATCTATCTAGATCTAATCTAAAAAATCATAAATTGATTTTTCGACAAAAATAATATTCGTTGGCTTTTTAACGGATTTGGTAATTATTATTTTATTCGGGACGTTAAAAATCGCGATATCGAGCCAAAATGAGGAAAATACGTAAAAATACCTCACGCCACATTTTAAAAGATTTCACCAAATCCGTTCAAAAGTCAATAAATATTATTTTCGTCAATTCACGAATTTTTTCCCCTACCCGCCAACATATTCTATTACGACCCCGACGAAAAAAAATCAATTTTTCTCGCAACACACTGATCGAAATCCACATACACACGTATACGTCTTGGCTCACGAGTCCTTGATCCTTCAGACCTTTTTCTGTTTCACTTCGCATCGGAAATATCTCGCAAAATAATCCTAGACAATCCTCCACAAAAATAAAAAATAAAAAACTGAACAAAAGAAAGGAAAAACGCTGCGCCAAGCCAAGCCACCTCTAGGTCATTTTTCCGCTATCGTCTACCGATAAACTCGTCCGAATTCGCCACTGAAATTAACAGCCCAAGCACGAAGACATCTAGCGAAAAACGGACTAGTTTCGAGTAGGAAAATAAACGATGACGAGTCGAAGGAAAAAATAAATAAACAAAATTTTAAGAAAAAAAAAACAAAAACGAAAAGTAATAATCGACACACAAAAAGCGATTGATCAGTTTCCAGCGACACCGCAATTTCGGAAAACACTTCTCGTGTACCGTGTTGACACACATTGTGACAATTTCTTGCCTTATTAAACACGATAATAAGGACTGCACATTCTTTCGGGTAATAAAAAAATGAAAAGAACGAAGAGAATCAATTCAACGATGTACTTTTTAAAAATCGCCCTTGCGCGTGAGCGAGCTATTTCTAGAAAATGAAGAGAGGAAGAGAGAAAAAGAGTTTTCGAAATTTAATCATGTTGCAGAGAAAATAACTGTATTTTCGATATATACCTGAATTAACGAACGATACAATTTATTACGAAGAAAATTGAGAGAAAAAAAATATTTAAAAAAAAATAGAGAAATGCTTTTACAAGCACACACACAGGCACGAGTGTGTGCGAGACAATTTAGAATAAAACTTTCGGCAAATTCCTCCCCCTCCCCTGACTCGTTTAGAATTTATTGTGACAAACTCGTTTTTTAAGGGCCTCTGTAAACACCTATATATAGTTATCAACGAGTGATATATGGATATATCAATATATTAATATATCAATACATTAATATATTAATATATTAATATATTAATATATTAATATAGCAATATATTGGTATATCTATATATTGATATATTAATATATCAATATATTAATATATTGATATTTTAATATATTTGGTGTGAAGACATTTTTACATTTTTCAATAAGTGTTTTGAGTTCATCACACACACACGCATCCAAAAAAAGCGCGCGCGCGCGCGTGAAGGACTGGAATATATATACATAAACAAGCGAGAGGAAAGAGAATGAGATAAAGAAAGAAAAAGCAAGAAAGAAATGAATATAATACTTAATCAGATGTATATTGAGAAAGCATATATATTATATACCGATGTCTAATTATTAAGTATTGAACAAGTGTTACTGAATAAAAGAAAGAAAGAAAAAAAGAAGAAAAAAGAAAAGAAAATAATGTTGTAATCTGTGTTGACAATCGCCAATGTTCTCTCTTCGTACGATCGCGACGTCACGCCCGTGCACTCGTATGGGAGTGTATCGGATGAAAAAAAAATTCATAGCCCTTCGAACAATATTAGTGGTATTCATTAATTTTTTTAAGGTTACTGAAAAGAATTATAATCGATTACGAAAGCGATAATGAATCATTTCGATGGCTGTATATACAATTATATGCTCTAGGGAGAGCATTTAATAATGCTCAGCACTCGATCGATCGTGACGATGTTGAAATTTGCATCGTTGGAATACAACGAAAATGATGACTTTAAATTTGCACAAATTTCTTTTGGCATACCTAGCTAGAGAAATCCCTCAACAATTTTTTTATTTGCCCATTCAGAGATCTATAACGTCAATTTGCAAAAAAAGATTTTTGAAATAATGTTAAGGAGGAAATGAAAATATTAAAAAAAAATTCTTTGTATTCCAACGATGCAAACTTCGAGAGCATCGATGGCGTTGTTGTATAAACAAAAGCAAGCCGAATTTGAGGTCTTTAACTCCAGTGTGGGTGGTAGCATCGATTATTTTTTCTTCCCATTTGATTTACGCGAAAAATTCTCTCTTTTGTCGAGAATAGCTGAAAAACAAATTAACATTTACGAAAACCGGTTAGAGATTTTTTTAACCGACATCTGTGGGTTCGTGAAGTTTGTTAAAAAAGGTCGATATTTTTATTTCCACGCGAATTATAGTTATAAAAAATGCACTCGTCTAATTTTCGAAATAAACACGTTCATTTTTCAGATAGTTGTAATGTGAGTAAGAATAATATCGAATTTTTTTTAAACATCAACAAGTCGTTGGGATGTTAAAATCAAAATGACACGTTTCTGTCCTTTTCCCAGTGGTCGCATTTCGTGTACGTGAATGAAGAAAAAAATCCGTAATTTTGTCATTTTTTTGTAATTTTTTCCAATTTCAATACTTTTTATAATTTTTTTTGTAATGATGACTGACTTGTATTTTTTTTGTAACGATGACTGCTTCGTGTTTTTTTTTAACGATAATGACGTTTTTTGGTATTTTTTCGTGTACATCAACTGGGAAAAAAGATGATCGCTATTACTCGGTCTCGAATTAGAGAGCCCGAATACCTCATGAAGTTTTCTTTATTCCTAACAATATTGTTCGAAAAAAGGAGTTTAATTTTTTTTTCAGAGCACCCTAATGGTCTGGATCACATACAGCACCATCACATGCCTTCAGGGGCGCAGTGATTTTTTTTTCTAGTAGGTATTGTAAGACTATAATATATGACAATTGCATATGTACAGAAATACATACATATATCTATATACAAACACACACACACACACACACACATATATATATATATATATATATGTATGTATGTACATCCGGACACAGGCGAAATGCATGACTGGATTTTAACGTGAACACACAATGGTTGGAGGCACTGACAATAATGTCACGAATCTATCGGAATTTTCGATCGGCACGAAAATGGATAAAAAAAATTATATCAGACGTATGCTTGCAATCAGATACGAAATTATATATATATATATATATATATATATATATATATATATATATATATATATATATATATATATATATATATACATATATATATATATATATATATATATATATATATATATATATATATATATATATATATATATATATATATATATATATATATATATATATATATATATAAAATGGTACGACTAATCCGCACAGCCTTCAGATTTTGCTCTCTTTTACAACATCCTTTTTCCCTAATGTCGATATTTCCGCTGGATCGTCATATTGCGCAGTCACATGAAGAACAAAAAATTGAGTGATGGAAAATATATTTACTCTATTTAGTACACGATGAATGTCCAGGCTCGATGCTGCATTCGATAAAAAAATAGTGTGTATATATATATATATATATATATATATATATATATTGAGAATTGACCATTTAGGGCCATCATGTGGTAATTTAACCATCTTTTTTCGTATGAAAAAGTGATTCACTCATAAAATTAATTACACATCTATTTATTATAAATATCACGCTGTTAGAAAATATATATTTTTTTTTTCGATGTACAAAATGGCCGACTACTCGAAACTTCTCGAAACAGCTTTTTTCCAATTGGCGTGACAAATAACTTCAACAATTTTCACTCGATTTACTTCAAATTTAAAAGTTATGTTTCTAATTGCATTTCGCAGAGAAGTACGTACGGAATTTCCGATTAATCGAAAACTTTTCATTTTATGAGCAGTTTATGAACAGTTATAACGAAATTTTTCACTGTGAATTCATTTCTTAAGTGCAAATACCTAGAATTTTTGAATGAAACAATATTTTTTAAATTCCATACGTACTTCTCTAGGTATTCCAATGTAGATTGACGAGAATTTTTGTCTTTTGTTGTAGGTAAAAAATTGTGGATGCTAAATGTCACGCGGCTGAGCGCCTAAAAAAAAGATAAAAGAAAATATTAGTAGTCGGCCATTTTGTACATCGAAAAAAAATATATATATATTTTCTAACAGCTTGATATTCATACTAAATAGATGTGTAATTAATTTTATGAGTCACTTTTTCATATGAAAAAAAATGGTTAAATTCGCACATGATTTTATACCCGTTACTGTGGCTTAAGGCCTTAAAGCATTCGAATTAGAAGACCATTCCCATAGTAGCGCATTGTCTCTATACTCAACGATTAGTTCAAAAAAATGTCAGGATCCTCGCACAAATGCCAGTTTCCCTGATAGCAACATGTCGAAGTTTGCATCGTTGGAATGCGAAGAAAGTTAATTTTTTTCCATGGCTCACATTTTTGTCGCCGTTTTAGGGCACGAAAATCACTCCCACGGTTTTTCTCATACTGATAAGAGATCCACGACCTTAATCTATGAAAAAAGAATCGATGGAAATGAAAATGAAGAAATGGAAAAAAATTGTAAAGAACTCTCGTTGCGCTCCAACGGTACAAACTTCAACGCCATAGGAATTACATAGATATAACGGGTTCAAAATATTTTTTTCCCTATACATATATACATACACAAACGTTGAGCAGGATGTCACGACACGTTCAAGATAAAATTTGCACATAATGCCTCTTTTTTATGTCCGTACCCCTTCTTTTAAATGATCGTGCCGCGACTGGAAATTAGCGATATGAAACTGTCCGCTTGTAAAAACAGTAGCGTCGGTAATGTATAGTGATCGAATTATACAGCCATGATGCAAATGATTGTGGATTTTATTATAAATCGTTTCATTATCCGTAAGGGTAGTGGGACTCGACGTAGTGGCTTAGAATTTATTCATGTGTAATTAATTCATATGTAAATCTACCGATCGAATTTTCGATCACTTTGGATAACAACAAAATTTTCCATCGCCCTGGATAATTGCAAAATTATTTAAAAATAATAAAATCTATTTTATTTCTTATTTTGCGAAGTTACTACATAGCTTCATAAAATGAATTATATTATTCTAATACAATTTGGCATTATCCAGAGCGATCAAAAACTTTTGACCGGTACTGTGTATAACTTACTTTTTCACAGTGCCCACAACTTTACTACTCGAGAATACTTTTTCGAGGCCAAACCAACGTAATTATTCCGTATGTTTATATACAGGGTAATTCACAACCATCAGGGTTCCTTTTTTGCGCTTGCTTTTTAAAAAATGTCGTGCGAGAAAAATTGGCCGAGATATTCGCGTTTCATAGTCCAAGTAGCCGGATTGAGCGCGGTTTCGACTTCGCCTTCCGGAATTCGAATTTTTTCTCGAAATTGTTTTTTTTTCGCATAAAACAATAAACACGGAGACTCGCTTTGCAAATCGATAATGCGATTAAATAATTTTCATTTATTACTTGATACTTAAAGTAGCCCTATCGCCAGGCCTATTTCCATAGATAGTCCTATATCCATGGGATTTTCATAATTTTTTTTTAGCTTCACTAAATATTCACTAAATATATTAATAATATTAATATATATAGTGAATATTTTAATATTATTGATATTATTAATAGAGCTTCACTAAATATATTAATAATATTAATATTGTATTCACTAAATATAATATATTAATATTATATTCACTAAATATTATTTAAGCTTCACTGAATCTCTGTAAAATTTCAGGGTCGTTTATCGACCTAATTACAGAGAAAAGATATATTAAAATTGCGTATTTTTGTGAAGGAATTCCGAGACGACATACAAAAACCCAATTTCCGGTCGCTACAAAAGTGTATATAATAGTGGAAATCCGTCAGATTCTTAAAAATCATCGGATTTACATACTTAACACTTGCAGTAACCCAGTGCTCTCAGAAAAAATTACGCTTATTGACCTAATTTTTATGTAATATCAAGTTTAATTTGAACTTCCGGTATTGGATTGATTACCACTTGCTACGATAAAGAGACGTGACAGCAAGGCAACAGCTGACTGTAGTCCTAACCTCATCTCACTCATTCGAATTTCCACACATATTTCATTTTTAACCGACATATTTCGCCGACACAAATTTTCCACGCTTTTTACCAGTTGTGGCCCGAATACAATGCTTTATATTTCCCGCACCTGACATTGTTTTGACAGATCGACGTTGAAAAACACGGAGGTTAAACTCGCCTGGTTGAGTCAAAAGAGACGGAGATAGAACCAACACTGCCAAATATCAAACTTAGAAATACTGCGCGAATCGTTGGAATAACTTTTTTTTCATTTTTCTAATTAAATGTGAACATTCATTAAACAGTTTACACATGGAAATTTTAGTTATTACAAATTTTTGTTGCATATGTTAAAAATATAAATTGTACGAGTCTGAAGTATGATCAGTGGTCTGACTAGTGTGAAGCGATAGGACTGCCTTGAGAAAAAAAAATAGGCGTGAGCAACTGTGCCGTTGTTTCCTCAGCGTCGGACATTGAACGCGAATATCTCGGCCAATTTGTGACGCACATTCCAAATTAAAGCGTTTTTCTCGCCATGACACGCTCCGTACATTCACCAAGGGAAACCCGATAGTTGCGAATCACCCTGTACACATATCGAAGCAATAAACCCAAAATGCACAATTACGAAACTTCGTGTCATCTCGCATCTGATTGGACATCCTAACAACGTTCTCGAATTAAACTCACGGGCTTCCTCACGCGCGCGATTCTGTCGCATAAAAAGAAGAGAGAGAAGAAAACAGTAATCAGTTTGGACATTGACGCTTCAGGATATTTGAATGTTCATACTCATTTTCTTTATTTTTTGTAATAAATTAACGATTTATGTACACAGCGTGAATATCTCGATGGAAAAACGCGTCATCTCCCATATCGAAGCACCATTATCTAAAATACTTTTGCACTTGACGTATGGAAAGTTTAAGTAGACGAATGTGAGTACGTAAGCGAAGCAGGGCTTGCATTTTATTGCATAAAAATGACGTGGGACGAACAGTTTGTAGAGTGTAATGGATTTTCTGCTGGTAGAAGGAAAGTCGTTCGACAGCCCGGATTCTTCAATCGTCTTGTCACTTTCGTTTGTGTTAGTTCGGGGCGTCGTCGCGTCGTTTTCCGTCGGGTGGATACACCGTTCTAGTTAAATCTAAAAGTCGTCATTGCTAGTGTGCAACAATATCATTTTGTAAATTACAGCCATTCGTTTGTAAAGCGATATCCGAAAGGAGGTACCGTATACGGCGGGCGTCCTCAATGAGGAAGCTCATCCTCACGAAGGAGCTCGCGAGGAATAGCCTTTCGAGGACGGTGCGTGTTTGCGAAAAATGACTAGCGTCACTTGACCCGTTGAATCTTGTCCATTTCGTCGGGCGTGAAGCGCAACACGGTCGATATTGCGTTAAGCATGTGTCGCTTGCTCGCTAGGTCGTGGCTCGTCAAGTAATTCACGAATACGTTTTTCAGATACTCGAGGTTTGCGCCTTCCCGTGACTTGCACGCTTCCAACCTGAGACAAAATGAAATTTTATTAGAAACGGAAGTGGAGGCTGCGCTGATATATTGAAGTTTTCACAGTTGGAACGCAACGAAAGTTTTGGAGTCCAAACTTTTTTTTGACGAATTTGGGCTACGAAAAACACTGAGTTTTTGGGATCATGATGGGAAATCTACAGATCAAATTTGCAGGATAAGATTTTGCACGATGAAGAAAATGGAGGACAGGTTCATGACGACGAAAAATTCGTTTTTTTTACACATAATTTGCATAGTTAAAGTGTTTAGAACACGTGGGTTTGTTTGGGTTGACAAAAACAAACATTAAGTACGATTTTTTAACAAACTTTAAATGCGCTTATCTGGAAACAGCATTTTTCAGCGTGCGAGCCGCTCGTCAGGTTCACACGAATCTCAGCGCAATTTAAATCAAATTTAATTGGCGGGCCGTCCGGATGCGATGTTTGTCAATTGATTAAGGCCTTAGGCCACAGTAACGGGTATAAAATCAAGTGCGAATTTAACAATTTTGTCGTGTGAAAAAGTGATTCCCTCAAAAAATTAATTACACGTCTATTTAGTATGAATGTCAAGCTGTTAGAAAATATATAATTTTTTTTCGATGTACAAAACAACGACTCAGAATTCAACATCGTAAGATGGCCGACCGCGCAGGCGCAGCTCGCGTCCCGTAGACGCCAATTCTGACGAGCTTCCGGACAGTGACGCAACCGGAAACACGTATTACATATACGTCACCTGGTTATCGTGGCTTGAAGACTCGTGACCTCGTCCTTGTGTTTTTCCGCCGCGTGTACTCGTTCCCTCTGAATTTCCCGCACGGTCGTTTCGAGCTCGCTGTTCTTTTTCCGCAGTCCGGAGACTTGCTTGTCGCGTCTCGCGAGTTCCTGCGAGTAGTGAAGCATCGGAGCACTGTCGACGGACAACAGGGCGGTTACGTAATCGGCGCTCGGTTCGACCGCTTGTTCGGACGCGGACAATTTTCGTCCGACGCTCGTGGTGGTCGCGAAGCCGCCCTTTTTCGTCAGTATCGCTTGAAAGGAGGCCTTCAACGTTGCGATCTCTTGGTCCTTCTCCTCGACCAAAGCGAGCGAGCGTTCGCGCTGTCGCAGCAGCTGATGCTCCAAAGCGGCCACTTTGCCACGAAACTCGTTTTCTTTCTGCGCAATCGCGCGCTCGTACTTCGCGCGCTCGTCTTGCAGCTGCTCCTGCTGATGATCCAATTTCGCCTTGAGCTCTTTCTCCCGACTGACGGCCTCGCGATTCAAGCTACGAATTCTCTCCTCCAAATTTCGGCTGTACGTCTTCGCCAGATTCAATTCCGTGCTGTCGGATTTCGACTTGTGAGCCTCTATGAGGCTCGTTCGACTCGGCTGCGCGTTGTTCGCCGACAGGCTCTCCAGTCGCGATGTCGTCTGCTGCTTGTAAGCCTCGAATTCTTGCTCCAGCGACTCGTACTTTTCCTTGTAGTCGAGATCGCGATTCGCGTCGCACAGGTTCAGGCTCTTCAAGAGGGCTGCGAATGGAGGTGTTCTTTTTTAACGACGATTCAATGGCGGACAACTGGAGAAAATATCGTTTTTAGGGAGAAAAGGGCTTTTGGGGGAGAGAAATAGTCGGCAGTTTTTAACGGGCTACATCTGGAGGTGGGTCAAAAAATTGCATTTTTCAAAAATACTTTTGGTAATTTTTAGATGTGACTATGCCGAAAAAATTCGGCACAATTCAAAATTCTTACGAAAACTAGCATGTTTCGGCTGCCAGCGCGAAATCTAACTTGTTTGATTTTCACTGTAAAAACTAGTGTAAAAGGAGTAAGTTTAAAAGCTTAAGGACCTCATCGCTCGTACAATCTAACCAAAAAGAGTTTTGGTGAGAATTTAAAGTCCTTCGTGCTCAAGTAAAAATCTGGAAAAATAAACCATTAGTATTTTTTTTAATATGACAATTTTTTGCGTAATGGCATTTTAATTTTATACTCTTTGCTTTTATGAACATTTTGATAATAATTATCAATTAAAATCGATAGTAGTAATTTTTATAAAAAAAATAAAATCGAAATTGTAAATATAATGAAATATTTATTGTGATTTTCTATTAAAAAAATAACGTTATTGAAAATATAATTCAACAAATTTACTGTAATCTTACAGATGGTGATCGTCGAATGTGTTTGAAAAATCTTGCTGATGTTCGATTGGAATTAAACCTCTGTCAAGCATGGCCTGTGAATCTTTGTTTTCTTGGTGCAAGAGGCAATTTTTTATCTGACGTCTGTTTTAATTGGAACATTCGAACATCATCCATGTTTTTATTTTTTAAAAGATTTTCATCTCTCGTCCTTCTTGGTCAAAATCATATTTAACGTGGATTGTATCGACGTAAGGTTGAATGGATATGTCCCGAATACTTGCAATTTTAATTGAAGTCCAATTAAAATTTCTTCAGGTCTAAAAAATCGTAAATTTCCCATTGCGGTCACAGGGATTGGAGTAAAAAAATAGAGACAAGGCGTAAAAAAAGTATGGAAGAAAAGTCGGAAACAATTCCAGTGTTACTGAAACATGTTAATCTTCGCGGTGAATATCGAAATCTGGTTATTGTCGTGATGAAAGCCGAAACGTGCTAGTTTTCGCGTTAAATATCGAACGGTGCTAGTTTTCGCGTTAAATATCGAACGGTGCCAGTTTTCGTGGCGAAACCCGAAATTTGCTAGTTTTCGTGGCGAAACCCGAAACTTGCTAGTTTTTGCGGTGATATGAAAAGCGCTTGTCTTCGTAAGAATTTTGAACCATGCTACTTTTCGTAAGCAGCGTCGAAATGATGATATTCAGTCGGGGGAAGTTGAAATTTTTCATTAACAAATTTTTACGGGCAAGAAATCGTTGAAAATAATTTAGAATTTTTCAAAATCCAAGCAAACCCAATATAAGCGTCGAAATGTTCAAAAATGCCCTATTTTATCACGTTTTTCCGCGAACTTCAAAACCCCATAACTTTTTATGGGGGAGTGAATTTCAGCTTCCCTTGCCTCAATATGATCATTTATAACCCAATAAATGAGAAAACAGCAACAAAAAAAATTTTAGGCTCATTTTTCTGAAAATTCACTTATCTGGAGAATTACCTACTATTGTGTTTAAAAAAATGTGTTTCTTCGGACCGTTTCCCGGATTTTTTTTTCGTAATTTGGCAATTTTTCGTCTAATCATTTTTTGTAAAATCGTCCGAGACATCCGCGTGTCTTCTCACCTTGCACGTGCTCCGAATTGCTGGACTTCCTATTGTCCATGTCCAACAATTGGGCATAAAGTTCTCGTATTTTCGCGACGAGCCTCGTCGCGTCGTGGCTCGTTTCGGATAGCCCGAGCGACTCCCTTCGACCCGAGTCCTCCAGCACCGAGAGCTGATCCTTCAACTTTTGGATCGCTTGCTGATCCTGCTGTCGAAGCCGGTCGTAACCGCCTACCGTTTCGGAAAGCTCGGCGAGTCGAGCCTCCAATCCTGCGACCCGAGTTTCGTGCGCCATTTCCAATGCCTTCGCTTGGTGCTCCGCCGCGGCGACTCTCTTTCTTTCCTGCGTCGAGGCAACACGAAATGACAATTTAATTCGTACTTGCCGTTACTAACAAACCAGATGGACCTCTGTTTTATTCTTTAAATTATTAGCCCCGTCATGGAAACTCTGCCAATCGAAATTTTTTTTTCGAGCACGGCAAACAATTGAAATAATGTGAAGGATATTTAAAAGGATAAAAAAGCTGAAAAAATATTTCGAAAATTGACCAAAAGCGGAAAGTATTACTTTTTTAAAAGTATCTCTTAAAAAATCGAGTATCGAAAGTAAATGTAACACATCTGAAATAATGTAAAGAATATAATAGAGCAGCGAAGATGCGGAGGAGAAAATGTGAGAATTTGAAAAACCGAGAAAAATGTAAAAAAGACAAATGATAAAAATAAGAGGCTCGTAAAAAATGTAAACAAATATTTAAATAATATGAACATAGAAAATTAATTTAAAAAACATTAAGAATTGGACGAGATGTTAGAAAAATATTAAACAAATGCAAAAAAGTATAAGAAGAAAGATTATAAAAAAATGTAAACCAATATGAAAAATAAACTTTAAAATATTAAGAAATGTAAGAAATGTTTGGGTTTGTTTGAATTTTTCGAATGTTTGAACAAAGCAACGTTTTCCAACAAACCGAAACATTTAAAACTCGGTTTTGTTTAAATTACTTAAATATTTTAAACAACCCAAATTTTTAAATATTAAGAGAATATTAAATATGTGAGAAATTTAAAAAAATAAACAAATGCGAAATCGTGTAAGAAAATTCAAAAGCAAACTTTTATATAAACAAATATAAATAAAATCTGAAAAACTATAACGAAATTCTTTAAAACCAATTTGTTTAAACAAACCCAACTTCGAAAAATTACGGTTTGGTGGGTTGTTTAAATGTCTGAAACAACCGACATATAAAAACATTAAGAAATGTGAGTTTGTTTGGGTTTGTTTGGGCTCGTTAAATGTATCAAACAACCCAAATGCAAAAATGTTAAAAAATGTTTTTTTTTTTAATATTAAACAAATACCAAAAACTATAAGGCCTACTAAATAAACTAAAATTATTTTCAATAATGTAAGAAAATTTAACAGCCAATTTTCCAATGAACAATTAAAAGTAAAATCGCAAAATATTTCGCGCAATGTTTGTCTAAATATTTTAAATAACCCAAACTCAAAAACATTGAGAAACGTTGAAGCAAGTATTAAAAGCAAAAACTAGTAAGGCATTTAACAATGTAAGAAAATTCGAGCATACTTTCACACGAGCAAATACAAATAAAATCCGAAAAAAATGTCACGAGGACGTGAGCACAAATCCTACAGCAGGAGAAAAAGTCCAGGCAACAACGAACCTCGTGAATAGCGTGGCGATGTTGTTTCTTCAGCGCGGCTATCTCCGACTGCAGCGATACGAGAACCGGCGGAGTTTCCTTGACCGCGGCTTCCGCCTGTCTCAATTTGTTATTTGCCACTTCGAGTTCAGCCTCCAGAATCTTGTTCTGTGTTTTGTTGGCGACCTGACCCTTGAGTTCCTTCACCTGCTGCTCGAACTGTTCCTTGGCGCGTCTCTCGTCGGTGATCAATCTCTGCAATTCCCTAGCGACAATTGCCTTTGAACAACAACGACATAAAGAAGCAAGGAGGTAACGAAAAGCGCCGAATCTCGTGGAATCGATTTATACTTTATCATTGCGGAATTGTCGGCCTGTTCCTTTTCTCTCTCGTGGCGCTCCATGATGAGCTTGTACTTGATGTGCTCGACTTCCGAGTGCGTGTGATTCTGCGCGCGTCTCAGTTTGTCCCTCAGTTCTCTGAGCTGCTTGTCGCACTGTGGAAATACGCAAGAACGATTTACCGTCAGTCGGCGCTCCGAAAAATAGTCTCTCAGGAAGCGAAAATGGATACCTCGTCCCGTTCGGTGCGCAGTTGCTTCCTGTCTGCCTGGAAATTGGCCTCCATCCTGGACTTCTCGGCGGACAAAGTGGCCAGCGAGTTCATGAGGACGTTCAGCTGCGCCTTTAGGTCTTCCGCAGTCTCCGGCCGACGTGCGCCCTCTGCTTTCTTGAAAAAAAGAAAAACGTTCTCTTGTAAAAACGAAAAACAAAAAAGGTTCTTGAGCGATCAGGCTGGGCGCCAACTCCGCACTCGCCCCAATCATGGCTCGCTGCTCGGAGCGACTCGTACCTGAGCGTTCTTAGGCCTTCCGGACTCTGCATTGTTCCGCTGCGTCGCCGTGTCTTTGCTCGGCGATTTTTCTGGACGGCGTTGGAAGTCGTATCGAAAAAGTAGGGTTATGTCACGAAACACAATAATTACGAAATAAAATAAAATCATTTACGAAATCAAATAGATCAAAACATCAAAAATCCCGCCGACGTAAACGTCAAAATTGTCATACCAGGCGTATCGATGATCGGCGATGCGTTCCGTTGCGATTTTTCCCTTTGCCTTTCCGCCGCCTCCTTTCTCGTCATTTTTTCCATGCTGTTTTACTCGCTGCAGCAATTGCACTCTAACTGCCGAGGGGAAAAGATTTTCTATGCGTTAAAATTGCACATCTGTCGGTGGTCGTCACGTCATCATCACACAGTCAGCTGTTCCACGACGGCGTCGTCGCTGCATAAAAGGACTCCGCGTCAACGCGTTGTCATCGATCGGTATCTTTTTTTCCAGTCGTTGAAATCATTTCTCCCGTGATCGTGTCGTTCCACACTTTTATCGCACGATTCTGATTACTGGCGCATAATCGGGACGAAATTGATCGCGGTTATCTGATCCTGTCTCCGCACCACGCGTGTGTGCTATATCTATATCTATACACAGGTATACACGACGGAACGAGCATGCGCAGTACCGTGCTCCGGGCGCGCCGCCCTGCCCGCGCGCGCATGCGTATTGACAAGCGTCACGCGCGCCTCAGCTGTGCGCGCATGCGCGTTATCGCACTCCAACTCCCACTTACGAAAAAGCGCGCAAATTGAACGCCCGCGATTAGGTAACTCCGAAAGAAAAGTCAGGCAAGGAAAAACAAACAAGCCTTTCTATCCGATTCGCAAGCTGCTTTATTATTATCCGATTATTTCGCTTCGTTGCTCACGGCTGATTCCGATTTCGAAGGCGATTCTATTTCCAGAGTTACTGGACCGTCGTTCTCTATGTGAACTTTCATCATGGCGCCAAATTTTCCATCTGAATATATTTATATATATAAATTAATATTAATATTAATATAATTGAAAACGAATATTTTCCGTTGTTTGACGGATAAAAATGAAGTAATAATAATATTAAATCCTAGTTGAATATAAACAAAATAATAATCACAAATAAAATAAAATTCCTTAAAATTCAACACAACTAATAATTTTTCTAATTTTATTCTTCGATCATCGTTGTTACCTTTGATTAACTCTGGCTTGTATCTTTTCCCGAGCTCGGCGAGAGTATTATTGTAAAACGGTTCGGCCTCTTGGGCCGGCATCGATCGATGAAAGTCCAATTTGTTACCCTTCATAACGTGATATAGAGTAAACTGACTGACGCACAGTACTTCGTAATTTTTGTCCATCACACTTGCCGACCATCGTTTCCCATTGTCCCCGTCGAAGATTTTCGTATTGAGAATTTTGCGCACTCTGGAACGAAGAAATCGTGCGATAATCAAAGTCCGTAGTTAAAAAGATCTCAGAATCGTGCAATTATTACATATAATCCGCGTCGTTTGTCGTATCGTCTCTTTTCATTCCAATCAGCACGCACAAGCCATTTCCAATGCTGGCGACGATTTTACCATCGACTGAAAGGGAAAAAAAAGCATTGAAAATCATTTCGAGGAAATCTCATCTCGCGATCTTCATTTGAGCGATTACGAAATAGCGTATCGCGATACACGAAGAGTTACGTGCGAGGCAACGCGCACACTCTGACGGGCGGCGCGTGTCTGAGGGCTGCCCCGACGCGGGGGCCTGTGCGTGAGCGCGGCGCATGCGCGTCACAGTGAGCGTTCCGAAAAAGCTCGCGACAAAATAATACAATAGATGCGCGAGACCTATGTAAGATTGACAATATAACCGGACAAGCTTTTTTTCCGTATCAGCGTGAATAATATATCGAGGGAAGCAAGTAAAAAAGGAGCAAGCGTAATAAAGGATGACAAGCGATAAACGTTTGCGCGGTAAAAAGTGTGAATTGGAGCCGAGAAGAGAGAGAGACGCGCGATCGAATAATCATAACAGTCAAAAGAGCATCCGTATAACCTCAACCGAAAACAAAAACCTGAAACAGATGCCTCGGTGACTCTTTGTATCACGGCTCTCATATCAGCGACGAGAAAACTTCAAAATCTCGTCTTGTATCCGTCCAATTGTCTCTTTTGTCGTCGGTCCCGCGATTCGCCCACTCGTACTTCTCGGGGGGGAAAAAAAAAGTGCTGCGCGTTTATCGACGAGCGTATCGCGACGTTATATATAGTTAACTGACACACAGCGATCGCCGCGTACCCCAGAGCCAATAAGATTTCGCGTTACGCGAATAGATATCCCCGGAAAAGTCTCCGACTTCCCGCGTGCGTCCGCTTCTCGCCCCATGATGCCACTCTGACTTTTCAAAGATTGTTTACAAGCGATTTTCCGCGGAGAGACGCGCGCGCGACAAGAACACCCTCGTTACATTCGTGTGTGCGCTCGCGCGCGCGCAAGTGCCCCGTTTTCTTCCGTTTCATTTTCTTTTCTTTATCTTCGTGAGAAAAGTGAAGTGTGAGAAGTTGGAAAAATGTCGCGTACCGAGAAGTGAAGTTCCACCGTCCGAAGCTCGCATCTCGCCCGGAGGCGCGCGTTATTATTGTCAGATGAAACGAACTCTCGATGACCCACTTGTTGCTTCGAGGTTATGGCGTTATAAACAAAGTTATGCGCCGCGTTGTTATCGTTGCTTGAGCGAGGATCGAAGAATCGCAGCCGGACCCGCCGAGCCATGGAGGCTCCCGGCCTGAGCCTCTTTCAGGGCTCCGACGCGATTCGATTGAACTCGAGTACCCAGCGACAGCAGGAGGAGGAGGAACAGGAGGACCTCAAGAGGCGTAACGAAGAGGTGACCGCTCATTTTTTCATTCATTTTTATCATGCGTGATCCTCAGTTGCAAACCTCCCCGTGACGGAGTAATCATCTCCGGCTTTTCGCTCTCTCGGAGCTGGGAGTATTAGGCTTCTATGGACCCGAGCTTGGAGAGCGAAAGCCGAGAGCTCTGTGGTACTTTGGAAACGAAGGAAAGAGAACGAGCGAAAGAAACGAGTCTGTATGAAGGAAATTGTGAGATTGAAGTTAGCGTCGTTGGAATGCAATGAAAATTCGTTTTTCCGTTTGGGTTCTTTTGAGCTGCCTGAATTTGAGTTTGGTTAGGTTTCTTTTGCAATATCAAAATTCAATGTTTTTTTTAGTCTAACCCTCAATCCGTAAACCAGGGTCATTTTTGTTGTGGCCAAAACCATTTTTTTCGTAAGTTACTTAAGGGGAGATATACACCTAGGGGCTTGTATGATCGTTGAAGCGTCGCAAAAAATCTGCGTATACGGTACCCACTGGCGTTTCCTCAAAAATCATCTGAAAAAAAAAACCGAAAAGATTATTAAATTAGATACTATAATCTAGTACTTGTCATAGCCGATTTTGAAAATATCGATTTATGACAAAATGGCGGACGTTTGAACATAAATAGTGATTTTTGGGCAAAAAATTAGTTATTATTTTGCCTATGAAACAAAAACTAAGTAACGGAAAAAAAATCCTATTACAAGTACTAGATAATGGTGTATGGATTAACCACAAAAAACCTCAAGGCAATCGGTTCATTGGTTTTCAAGAAATTTTGGGTACCGCTTTGAAAAACGTGGTTTTGAGAAAAACGCGTTTGAAAATTTGGGAATGAATAAATCATGAAATTTGTCAACTTACCTGGAATCATCGATACCAGACCCATAGTGTAGGTCTTCTACGGTCGATGAAATGTTCATTGCTTCTAAATCCTCGACCTCGGCCATCTAGATGTATATCTCCCCTTAATATTTAATGAGAAAAAAATAGGAAGAAACCCTATTTTCCCTAAAGATTGACCATGAATTTTTTCAGATTTTTTCATTGACACTTGTTGGTTTGGTAGTGCGAAGACGAAAACCCCACAAGTTCATGGGATTAAGGTGCCTCGAATATCTTCACGGATTGAGGGTTGAGGCCTTAGGCCACAGTAACGGGCATAAAATCATGTGCGAATTTAACAATTTTTTTTCGTATGAAAAAGTCATTCACTCATCAAATTAATTACACATCTATTTAGTATGAATATCACACTGTTAGAATTTTTTTTTCTATGTACAAAATGGCCGCTCACTAATATTCTCTTTTATCTTTTTTTTAGGCGCTCTGTGGCATGACATTTAGCAAACACAATTTTTTTACCTAGAACAAAGAACAAAAATTCTCGTCAATCTACATTAGAATACCTAGAGAAGTACGTAGGGAATTCAAAAAATATTGTTTTATTCAAAAGCTGTAGGTATTTGAACTTAAGAAATGAATTTTCAGTGAAAAATTTCGTTATAACTGTTCATAAACTGCTCATAAACTGAAAAGTTTCGATTAATCAGAAATTCCGGACGTACTGCTCTGTGAAATGCAATTAGGAAAATAACTTTTAAATTTGAAGTAAATCGAGTGAAAATTGTTGAAATTATTTGTCACGCCAATTGGAAAAGAGCTGTTTCGAGAAGTTTCGAGTAGTCGGCCATTTTGTACATTCAAAAAAAAATGTATTTTCTAACAGCTTGATATTCATACTAAATAGATGTGTAATTAATTTGATGAGTGAATCACTTGTTCAAACGAAAAAAATTGTTAAATTCGCACATGATTTTATACTCGTTACTGTGGCCTAAGGCCTTAAATTTGGGTTTGTTGGGAGGTTTTTTAACGCTTTGAATTTAAGTTTGTTTAAGTTTTTTTGCGTTGTCGAAATTTCGATGTTTTCATTAAGTTGTTTAAATTTGGATTTGCTGGGGTTTTTTTAAATCGCTTCGAATTTTCGTTTTTTTGTGTCGTTTAAATCCCGGTTTTTTGAATCGCTAGTGAATTTGAATTAGTGTTTGGTTGAAATGCTTAAATCTGGGTTTTTTAAATTACTGACTTACTGACACAAAATCACAAAACCCAAATAAACTCTCATACCAATTGATCTTGTAATTTGCAGATCAAAGATTGCAAACCCAAACGAACTCACACAAGCGAACAAACACAAAATCCAAACAAACGCATAAAGCCAAAACAAACTTATAAAGCCAAACAAATTCACAAAACCCCAACCTACTGACGCAAAATGACAAAGCGCAAACAAATCCAACCCAACTGACAAAAAAAATCACAAATCCCAAACGGATCCAAACTAGCTGACACAACATCACAAAATCCAAACACACCCAAACTAAACGACAGAAAATCACAAAACCCAAACTAACTTACACAAAGCCACAAAAAATCAGAAACCCGAAACAAACTCTCACACCAATTGACCTTGTAATTCGTAGATCAAAGATCTACTGGCGAACGCATTCGACGATCTCGAGGACGAGGAGGAGGACGCGAGTTCGGTGAACAGCAGTCACTTCGACGAGGCAACGCGAGACGGCGAGCGTTCGAGCGTGATAGACAATTCCGCGGATCATCATTTGGCGAACGACAAAAAGGCTCCGACGACGATATCGCACTACAGGAACGAGTTCGGTGTTTACGCACAGAACGAGAGTTACGATCAGACGTCGTCGCTGACGAACAACGAGACGACCGAGAGTGAGAGGGGTCCGACGGTGTCGGACATTCAACGGGAGTACGGGCTCTATCAGAGCGATGGAACTCCGCGTGTCAACAATGTCAAGGTCGTCAATAGCGAGCGAAGCGTTGACAGTCCTTACGAGCTGCCGAGGCCACCGAACGCGAACTTCCCCCAGGATCGGCTTGCCCGTGTCAACGAACATTACGCCACCATCGACAATTATCCGTTCAATTACGAGACACCCTCGAATCACTACGACGCAAAGGGAAAGTCGTGCAGGAACAATGGCTACATCTCGCCGTACGAAAACAACGTGCAGAACAAGGAGTACAGCGGTAGCGGGGGCGGTGGCGACAACGACACGAATTCCGACCACTTCAATCATTGCTACAAAACGAGCCCGAACGGCCAGCCACTCAACGACAACAACGCCTACAAGGCGGCCGAGTACAACAGCAAGGAACAACTCGAGGTCTTGTATTCCGTGAGAATGCGCGAGATACAACAATTGACGGAGGAACTCCAGCAGATCTACGCCGAGAAGGAGAACGAGAAGGATCAGATGGGCAGAAAATTGGCACTCGCACAGGCGGAAATCGAGAGATCGAATTTGTCGAGAAATCAGGCGCAAAATGCCCTTGGTAATTACCACACTCGCGTGAATTCGATTCGAACGGATCTTCCTTAATCAATCCGACTGACCGATGACCAGGATTACAAATAATGCGTTACTTTTTGTAATGCATCAGCGTTTTTGTGATGAAAAAAAATTTCATTACCCGTTACATTACATTCAGTAATGTAAAAAAATGTCCATTACTCATTACATAACATTTTGTAATGTGAAATATTTTCATTACCCATTACAATGTAATGGGTAATGGAAATTTGTTACATTACAAAGTCCAATGTAATGTAATGAGTAATGGATTTTCTTTACATTACAAAATGCAATGTAATGAGCACTGGAATTTTTTCACATTACAAAATATAAGGTAATGAGTAATGGAGATTTTTTTTATTGCATTGCATTAGTAATGTGAAAAAATTCCTTTACTCATTACCTTATATTTTGTAATGTGAAAAAATTCCATTGCTCGTTACATTGCATTTTGTAATGTAAAGAAAATCTATTACTCATTCCATTACATTTTGTAATGCAACAATTGTCATCACTCATTACATTGAGATTTGTAATGTAAAAAATTTCCATTCCTCATTACATAACATTTTGTAGTGTGAAATATTTTCATTACCCATTACAATGTAATGGGTAATGGAATCTTTTTACATTACACAGTTCAATGTAATGTAATGAGTAATGGATTTTCTTTACATTACAAAATGCAATGTAATGAGCAATGGAATTTTTTCACATTACAAAATATAAGGTAATGAGTAATGGAGATTTTTTACATCGCATTGCATTAGTAATGTGAAAAAATTCCATCACTCATTACATTGAATTTTGTAATGTAAAAAAATTTTCATTACTCATTACATTGGAATTTGTAATGTGAAATATTTTCATTGCCCATTACAATGTAATGGGTAATGGAATTTTTTTACATTACAAGGTCCAATGTAATGGGTAATGGAATTTGTTTACATTACAAAGTCCAATGTAATGAGTAATGGAAATATTTTACATTACAAAATGTAATGTAATGAGCAATGGAATTTTTTCACATTACCAAATATAAGGCAACGCGTAATGGAATTTTTTCCCATTACTAATGCAATGCAATGTAAAAAATCTCCATTACTCATTACAATGTAATGAGGATTATTATTCGTTTCCCATTAGGAGCTGCGGTTTTTGCAGTGGGTCGATCTGACCCGATGGGAAACGAATAATAATCCATATTACCTTGTAATGAGTAATGGAGATTTTTTACATTACATTAGTAATGTGAACAAATTCCATTACTCATTACATTAAATTTTGTAATGTAAAAAATTTCCATTACTCATTGCATTACACTTTGTAATGGAAAAAAATTCCATTACCCATTACAATGTAATGTGTAATGAATTTTTTTGTCATTACACAATACATTGCATTTTGCAATAAAAACGTTTCACATTACAAAATCCAATTTAATGCGTTACGGAAATTATTTACATCACAAAATATAATGTAATGAGCAATGGATTTTTTTTACATTATTGAATGTAATGTAATGGGTGGTGAAATATTTTTTCATTACCCATTTAAAAAGTAATGAGCATTAATTTTTCATTACAAATTTCGCAACCCTGCCGATGACTAACTCCGTGTTTTTTTCATCCAGTGGACGCAAAGGCTGAAATTGCCGACCTACAGACCCAAGTGACGTCACTCAAGGAGAACGTCGCAGTGCTGGAAAAAACGAATCAAAACGTACGCTCTTGACCAAACTCGCGCAAAAAAAAGATCCACCTCGCACCAACGAATCTTTGCTTCCATTTTTTTTTCTCAGCTGTCGCACGAACTGACGGTTGCGAGGGATTCCGTGATAGATCTTCAGCAAAAGATCGCCGTCCTGGAGAGGGTACAAACGCTACACGCCACCGACAAGACGCAGGAGAAATTTTTGAAGCAGGCCCAGGAGAAGCACGCTATCGAGATGAGAAATATGCAAACGCAGATTGATCTGCTCACGGATAAATTAAACGTTAAGGTACGTGACGCTCAGACCACAAATTTCAACCATGAAAAAAAACAAACTAAGTCAAAAGACGGCGAATGTGTAGAAACTTAACGAGAACGTTTGTCGCAGCATACGAATGTGGATATTAACAACCATTGCAATTGGGCAAGTTACAAATATTTGTATTGTCACGTTTATCACGAGTATTAAGGGGCTATACCAGTGTGAACGCTGAACATTTTGGTGGTTTTCGGGAATTTTTTGGAAGAAAAGTACTCAATTAAATGTTTCGGAAAATTAACAATATATTTGGCTATATTTGATCTATATTACATAATTTTTTCATAGAAAAATATTAAGATCCAACCGACTTATGCGCTGACTTCGAAGGCGCCAAAAAAAAGTTCCTCCACTGCTGACATGATTCCGGCCGATTGAGTAGTTGAAACCGAAAAAGGAAAAAATGTCGTTAAACTGGAAGGTATTTCCTGTACAATGACGTAGGATTTTCGAAAAATATCAAAATCTAACAAAATGGCGTAGTTATGAAAAAAAGTCTGTTTTCTTGCCTATAAAATGGTCGTTTTTTTCAATGCCAAATCGTCAATTTTCATCCAATCAAAAATATCCTACGTCATTGTAGAGTAAATATATTCAAGAGTGCTCAGTTCAAATTTCAAGTCAAACGGATAAATGCTCTTCGAATTACAATGTCAGCAAATTTGAAAATTCTCATTTCGAGAAAAACGCGTTTGAAGATTTAACTATCGATTTTTGCAAGATGAAATGATACTGATATAAATTATAATTACATTCTTGAAAGTATAATCTGTCGAAAAAGGCCAAAAAAGCGATTTTTTTTAAGTGTCACACTGGTATAGCCCTTTAAGAAAAATGTAGTCCGATCGACGATGGGCAACGTTTAAATGAACGAAAATCCTTTATTTCGCTTCAACAAAATCACTTATTAAAGAGAAAAACCGTCGTACGTTGGAGCGGTGCCCATACCCGATGACGATTCATTTTTCACAGTTTTACAATTATTTCCATTTTTTTATATACCCGGTGGTCCATTTTAACCCACTCGGCCGAATATCTCCAAACATATGGAAGATACGATCAAATGTGTGAAACAAAAGTTGCAGAATTTTGAAGGGGACACTATATGGTGTCCTTGAACTATTTTTAGGTAGTGCCTTTCAAGGTCATTTCAAGGTCAACTTTGTTTTTTAAATGGAAACGTATATTTTGCTTTGCAGCGTGCGATATACTGTGAAAAAACTGAAAACTTTTGTCCGAACATTTTTTGTATCAGATATTTACTTTCTGACGTATAGAGAGCGATTCATTCAACTTGTCATAAATAAATATTTTAATATTAATTTATATATATATACGCACACACACATAATTTGTTATAATATTTACACCCTATACACGGACGCAGAGTTACTCATTTATATTTAGACATCAAAATCAATAGATAACAAAGAAAAACGAATAATCGTTGAAATACGAAGTCATTTTTTTTCCTAGCTTGAATATGATTCTACGGTAAAACAATAAGGGTTCCCACTTAAAAAGCAATCGTGCCATTTTACTCGCCCTTAGAATCCGCTTAACTGGTGTTTCGGCGATTTTTGTTTTCTTTCGTTGTTTTAGGATTACTTTTTTAAGGATTTGGCCCGGAGATTTTGCGACCGAGAAATTTACGATATTTAATGGTTTTTCGAGTCCTCTTTGGGAAAAAATATAGCGTATTTTTGTGACGAGTAGTATGTGCCAGAAAAAATCAATCATTTCTGGAGGAAAAATGAAAATTCCATTTTGCGTTCAGCAGAATGGAGATATTGAAGTTTCGAATACGAAACACTCCATATTGCAAGGATCCACTTTAAGGGAGGACACGACTGTGAAGAAAGTCGTTTTTTTCCGATTTTTTATCTACTAAATTATTTTTTTGGGGTTTGGAAAAAAGGTATGCTATTAAGCATACCTTTTTACTGAATTATAAAAAAAACTTATACTGAAAAATAAAAATAAAAAAGTTTTATATTCTATATTAATGTAATTCTCGTTCTAGGTAGCCGATTTTCGAAGGAAAAAAAATCACAAAATGGCGGGTGTTAAAACAAAGTGTAATTTAGGCAAAATCTTTATTTATATTCGAGTCTTCAAAAATTCTAAATAAAAAAACGGCTACGTACAACGGTAGCTACCGCGAATAGAGATTTTTTTTTATTGAAAATTGGACAATTATAACTACAGTTATGATTCCGGCCAGGTCGAGAAAAGTCATTTCGAAAAAAACGTTTTAGCATACCTAAATCGTTGCGCCACCTGCTTTCACTAAATCTTCTGTAACTCGGTCAATTTTCAATATTTTAACTTGAACATTTTTTCACATATTCTTGAATATCTATACTTTGAGAAAATGCAAAATAAATCGATTTTTTTATCCGTCACAGTCTCGCCTCAAAATGCATCTACGATATATTTTTTTCTGGATGACGGGACATACAAAAATAATTCTTTAGCAGTGTTCGGTATTCGGAATTCAATTATCTTCATTCTGCTATACTCAAAACGGAATATAGATTATTTTCCGGAACGTTCATTTTTTCTGGCTACTACTACTTATCCCAAAAATACGCTGAGCTTTTTTTCGAAGAGGGTTTGCAAAAACCATTGACACTGATATTTTTCCAGTCACAAAATTTCTGTGTAACCCCTCACAAGTCAATTTAAGGTACAACGGGTGCTCTTGATTTCTATAGATTTTGTTCAAATTTTAACCAGACATTGTTCATATCATTATGCATGTTGAAGTGAAATTTCAGAACAGTCGACTATTTAGAATGGGAGATAGTGGGTTTTAAAATTGCAACTTTTACACTGCAGGGTCAACATTGAAATGTAGACAGAATAGTTTTCCGTAAAACATATTTATCCCCTATAATAAAAAGATATATGGCGACACCGCATCGTTCCACGTGTCCAATGACGTAAGTTTGCGCGGCACATTTAAAATAATACTGCAACACAAATTTTTATTTGGTAATAATTTTTAATCGAACAAAGTTTTTAATTGGTTATAAATTAACCACCACTTTCATTTGTTAATGAAGATAACATAAACAATACAAAATATTAATATTTATAACGCAAATATTTTTTCACGATAAAAGTTTTTATCTTCAGGAACACGATAATTATTTTTTCTCGAAATACTGAACAATAATGTTCTGCGGTGTTGCCATATGTCTTCTTATTATAGGGGACATATATTTTTTACGGAGAATTATGCCGTCTTTACTGAACGTTTTTACCAAAATCAAATAGTAAAGGCAATCCAAACGTTTTTTCACTCCTTCCCTAACTCGTTTACTATCTGAACATATTTTTTTTTTCAAAATTTATAAACACAATAGAATGGTACGACGAATTATGTGACCCGACTTTCGGTCAATGCAGACCCTGCAGTGTTAAAAGTTGCAATTAACCCTTTAGCTGCCATCGTAGCAAATTTGCTACGTTCACTTTGACCCCGTCGGTAAAAGCGCAAGGAAGATATCGCGGCGGGCTACTTCACAGTTCCATCAATCTATGGTAGATGAAGCTACAAAGGCCGGAATAGCTTGAAATACAAACGTAATCATATGAATTATGTGAATATGGCAACAATGTTGTAAAAATCTACGACATCTGCTGTCCGTTGTTCATCCAAATAAATAAGCAAATGGACAATCTTGAAGTATTTTTTGATAGAATTGTGTAAAGGAAGCTTGACTGGACGAACTAGGCTTTGAAGATTTTGGATTGAATTCGAAGAATAGTTCGAACCGAGAGTGTGAAAATGTTAGTAGCAAATTAGCTACACTGGCCATTAGGGTACATAAAATGACAAATTTTTGAAGTTTGAAACAATTTTGAAACAAGAAATAAAATAAATAAGTTAAGGGGAGATATACACCTAGGAGCCGGAAAACACGGTCATTTTTGTGAATTTTTTCAAGGAAAACTATTCGAAATTTCGGATTGGGGTTTTAATTATCTAAAAGTATATACATTCAAAAATATGTTTAATTTTCTTTATTTAAAAATATCAAAAATATACAAGGATATTGTATGATCCTTGGAGCGTCGTTAAAAAATCTGCGTATACGGTACCCACTGGCGTTTCTTCAAAAATCATCTGAAAAAAAAAACCAAAAAGATTATTAAATTAGACACTATAATCTAGTACTTGTCATAGTCGATTTTGAAAATATCGATTTATGACAAAATGACGGACGTTTGAACATAAATAGTGATTTTTGGGCCAAAAATTAGTTATTATTTTGCCTATAAAACAAAAACTAAGTGACGGAAAAAAAATCCTATGACAAGTACTAGATAATGGTGTATAGAATAACCACAAAAAACCTTAAGGCAGTCGGTTCATTGGTTTTCGAGAAATTTTGGGTACCGATTTGAAAAACGTGGTTTTGAGAAAAACGCGTTTGAAAATTTGGGAATGAATAAATCATGAAATTTGTCAACTTACATGGAATCATCGATACCAGGCCCATAGTGTAGGTCTTCTACGGTCGACGGAATGTTCATAGCTTCTTGATCCTCGACCTCGACCATCTAGGTGTATATTTCTCCTTAAGGCCCATCCTGCCACCAAATGCGAATATTTCCGATATCTCCCCTTGGGCAGTACAATATACGAGATTCAGCCAGAAAAAGTATCTCACGGTGGAGTAAGGAGTCCAGAACGAAAGTACAAATCAAGTGCCCGAATACTGTGGCCGAATACAAAAAAATATGGGCGGCGTGGTCGTCCCTCAAGTCGTGAAACATTGATTACAAAAATCCACACTCCGCGAGAAACATTGCAAGTCAGGTTTTTCAAAAATCAAATGCGGCAAATGCAACGTACCCTCTGCCAGAACGCAAAGAACAATTGTTTTTACACTTCCCACGGAAACTAGTGGTTCTCTAAGATTATTCTAGACATACTATTGTAATCCGATACGATAAATAAACGGTTATTTTAGCTTTTTGAAAGGTCTGAAATATGTCATAATTTATATCCCCGAACCGCCAATGTAGCAAATTTGCTACAGTCATAATACTACTTCCCAGGCCCTTATCGACAAAATTACGGTTGGACATTCATATTGAACCCTTTTTTAGCCATACCACCACAAGAAATGATTTTGAGCCATCCAGAAATAGGCTTAGCCGTTACAGGCTTAAAACCCCATTATCTCCCAATGTAAATAGTCGACTGTTCTGAAATTTTACTCAAACATGCATAATGATATGAACAATGTCTGGTTACAATTTGAACAAAATCTATAGAAACCAAGAGCGCGAGTTTGTTCTACCTCAAGGTCACTTTACAATTTGCCTAGGATAAAAACACAAATTATCCATATTTACGGTTTTTAATACATACCCATTGATACACGTCCACATATCGATAACTGGCAAGCGACCACCAGTACAATAAATTTCCGCATCCGCATCTTCAGGAATCTTCATACGTGTCATTGGAGCACAAATTGGCGGACGTGCGACGGGCCCACGAGGCTCTGATGGTCGAGAAGGCCGACACGGTGAATCGTTTGTCCCAAGCGTTGAACGAGAGCCAGGCGCAGTGTCGAAATTTGATGGCGAACGATCACGCGCAGGAGGCGATGCAGTTGCAGGCGCGTGTGAACATGCTGACGCGGGAGAAGGACGAGTTGCAGAGTGCGGTGCACGATATGCAGCACAAGTTGGAAGCGGCGAGAAACGAGGCGATCCAGTACGATTCTCTGTTGGCGACGAGCCTGGACGACGAGTCAGACTCGATAAGGCAATTGAGGCTGGGCGATTCGCACAATCGTTCGCGGGGCAAAAGCGCCGACGACATCGCGAACAAATTGCGTGGCGAGTTGCAGCGATGTCTTGCCGGACAGGCGGTCAAGAGAAAAGAGATCCATCGGCTGGAGAACACGCTGTCGCAGAAGGACAAAGAACTGGGCAAGGCCATGGAAATGGCGACGACTTGCCAGCAGGAGGCTGCGCGTTACGCCAAACGCGTCAACGAACTCGAGCAGGAGCTCAAAGCGGTCCTCACCGAGCACACCGTAAACGCTAACGCGCAGATACAAAAACTCTCGGATCATCTGACCGAGGTGAAGACGCACTACAGCGAGCTGAGGGAGGAGAAGCTCCAGTTGGAGAAGAAACTCGAGGAGACGCTGGCCAATCAGGAGGAAACGATGCGCAAACATAATCGGGAAACGATCGCCGAGCAGCAGAAGGAAATGATCGACGAGTACAACAAGGAGTACTTGGAAATTCACGAGAAAGCAGTCGAGAGGGTGCGACAAGAAGCTCATCTGGAAGTAGTGCAATTGACGTGAGTCTCTTTGCCACCCACTGACCCTTTTTTCCCAATGCCACTCTTTGAACCTTGATCATCGTGTTGTCTTTCAGAGTGCAATTGGAACAGACGCAAAAGGAGCTGGGTCGCGTTAAGGAATTGTATATAGAAGTGTGCGGTACGAAGGAACAGCTGATGAACGACCACAGAGAAGAGATAAGACTGTTGAGAGAGGATTACGCGAATCTTGAGGCACGAAGGGAATGCATGGACAAGATGAAGAACGAGCTGGATGCCCAGGTGAAGATAGCCGCGAGGCTGACCAAGGAGTGCGAAACTTACAAAGCCCGGATAATGGAGCTGGAGAAAGATCTGAGCAACGAGCGCCGGAAGAAGGAGGAGTATACGAAAAAGATACACGACGAGATTGAGAGAGGTGGGTCGACTAAGGTAGCTCTCGAATGTGCCTCTTTCGTAGTTTATTACAACTTATGGAGATCCAGTGCTTGACTGAAATATTTACGGGCTACATCTATCTCGAGGCTCGAAATTGCTTTTTTGACACAAATATTACGTCTTTTTCGCGATGTTTGGTGGTGGGCACTCTCCAGTTTGAACGGTCCATCTGAAATCTGAAAATCAAACGGATTATTCGAGTTAACAATAAATACGAATCGTTGACGATCGGCGATTATTAAAATCATTTTTTTTAACAACGCGGCGATGAATTGTACCTCGAGCGTGCAAAATCTATGAAAAAAGTCGTCATTTCTACGGAACTATCGAAAAATGAAGAACGATTTTGATAAAGTGAGATCGTCAATGACTTTTGAATGTTTCTCATCGTATCTTTTGTAAATTTGGACACAATCCATCGAGTGGTTCTCGAAATATCATGTCCACCGACTTTGAAAACGGTGTTTCGAGAAAAACGCGTTTAATGGGAGGGTAGGGGTTTCAGCGTGAAAAAAAACACTTTTTTGCGAATTTTTGTCATTTAAATGGATAGAGTAAATTTATTGAAACCTTTTGTACATCGTTAAGTGTCATTTCAAGAACGTTCCGTGAAATTTGTACGTGAAAATATCCACAAACAAGCCACGCTGCTTACGAAAAGTAATTTTCGTAAGCAAAAAAGATTTTCACTGTAAGAACTAGTATAAAAGGAGTAAGTTTAAAACCTCAAGGATCTCATCGCTCGTACAATCTAACCAAAAAGAGTTTTGGTGAGAATTTAATGTCTTTCGTGCTCAGGTAAAAATCTGGAAAAATAAACCATTAGTATTTTTTTTTAATATGACAATTTTTCGCCTAATGACATTTTGATTTTACACTCGTTGCTTTTATTAACATTTTGATAATAATTATCAATTAAAATCGATAGTAGTAATTTTTATAAAAAAATAATATCGAAATTGTAAATACAATGAAATATTTATTGTGATTTCCTATTAAAAAAATAACGTTATTGAAAATATCATTCAACAAATTTACTGTAATCTTACAGATGGTTACCATCGAATATGTTTGAAAAATCTTGCTGATGTTCGATTGGAATTAAATCTCTGTCAAGCATGGCCTGTAAATCTTTTCTTTTCTTGGTGCAAGAGGCAATTTTTTATCTGACGTCTGTTTTAATTGGAACATTCGAACATCATCCATGTTTTTGTTCTTTTAAGATTTTCATCTCTCGTCCTTCTCGGTCAAAATCTTATTTAACGTGGATTGTATCGAAGTAACGTTGAATGGATATTTCCCGAATGCTTGCAATTTTAATTGAAGTCCAAATCAAATTTTTTGAGAGGTCTAAAACATCGTAAATTTCCGATTGCGGTCAAAGGAATTGGAGTAAAAAAATGGACGCAAGGCGTAAAAAAGCATGGACGAAAAGTCGGAAACAATTCCAGTGTTACTAAAACATGTTAATTTTCGCGGTGAATATCGAAATCTGCTTCTTTTCGTGGTGAAAGCCGAAACGTGCTAGTTTTCGCGTCGAAAGCGAAAACAGTCTAGTTTTCGCGGCGATATCAAACGCGTTTGTTTTCGTAAGAATTCTGAAACATGCTACTTTTCGTAACCATCGTCGATATCTAAGGTGATACTATGAAAGAAAAATATGATTGTAAAATGCGATTTTTCGACCCCAGGTAGATGTAGCCCGTTCCAGCTTTGCGCTTTCCGCGTCGAGGCGTTCGATACCAAAGTTGGCAACGTTTGTCGCCTATACCACCCGTCCAAAACTGTCATGTCATATTGTTTTCCTTCGTGCCAACAGCGAAAGAGGAGGCTCTCGCGGAACTCAGGAGTGCCCATCCGGACCACCAAATAAGCGTGATCCTGCCGGATCATTGTTCGGAGCATTCCGACAAGATAGCGCGTCTCGAGGAGGACTGCAAGCGTCTCGAGGAGAAGCTCTCGTCAGCGGTCGAGGAGCAGCGTAAGATGTCGGATTTGCAAACAGAGCTGGACGACACGCGTTTGAAGGTGGCCCAAATGGAGATAGCGCAGGAGAGCTTGCGCAAGAAGCACGAGGTAGTGTCGAGCGAGAGAAACGATTTGCTCGCGCGCATGTCGAGCCTCGAGGCGAAATTGTCCGAGGCGAAGAGGTGCGAGCGTCAGGACTCGGAGGACGTAAAGTCGCGGATCACGCGGATACAAATGGACAACGACACGCTGCGACAGAAGTGCGAGAGCCTGCTGAAGGAGAAGGTCGAGCACAAGGAGAGAATAGGAAAATTGCGCCTCGAGATAGCGGAGAAGAAGAAGAGGATAGCGAGTCTCGAGGGTACGTTGAACCGATCGAGCGACCGAAGAACGGCTGATCAGTTGGAGGCGACGAGGAAAGAATTGACCAGGTACAAAGACCTGGTCGATAAGCAATTGTCGCTGCGTACGAACGAGACGAAGGACCGTCGGGGCTCGAACGCTCCGCTCGAAGAGCGAGTCGTGCAATTGGAGCAGGATCTCTCGGCGAAGGAGGAAAAACTCGAGAAGCTCAAAGATCTTGAGAAAATAAAGGAGGAGCGCAATCAGCTGGTCGCGAAATTGAAGAATCAAGCGAAGCAGTTCGAGCAATACGTAAAGAGCCAAAAGCGAATGTCGGCCGAGCTTAATCTGTCGCCGCGTAGCTCGTCGAACGACCCTACGGATATGCAACGGCTGAGGGAAATCGCCACGAGGGAGGTGCGCGAAGAGATGGAGCAGAGAGTCGCGAAAGAGCTACGATCGATCGAGGATCAGCATCGCGAGAAGCAGAAAGGCATGGAGGAACGTTACAAGAGCGCGTTGATCGAACTTAACGCTAGATGCAACGAGAAGACCAAGGAAATCGAGAATCTTCGCGAGGCCATGCACGCCGACAGGCTCAAACTACACTCCAGCCTCAAAGCGCAGGAGAAAATCGTGGCGCAAATGATCGACGCGAAACTCGACAGTCTCAATCGGGAATTGGCCGCGCGAAAAGCGAAAATCGAACAACTGCAGGAGGAATTGCGACAGAGGGAAAACGACACGGAGGAGGAGCGCAACGTTTGGGCCCAACAGATGACCGAATGGCTCACGGAAATTCGCGACATCAAGGCCAACGAGGAGAAGATGAACGAGGAGATCAAAACGCTGAAAGAGGTGGAGAGATGCTTGACCCAAAAAATCAAAACGCTCATGGAGAAGGAGGTCGCTCTGAATAATAGATTGAAATCCGCTAAGAAGACCGCCTTGAATTGGAAAGTGAGTTGACTATTTTTCTCAGACATTTTCACTGTTGAGACGATTACTTCCACACTGAGGGAAAAGTCTGGTATTTGCAACAAACGCCCGTGGGAAAAGAGGGGAGAGTAAAGTTGGTTATAGTTTATTGACACCGCAATCATAATATGGTTAACACGACTATAAGCGAAAACTATACCCTAAACATGCGATTTGGGTGGCGTGGTTGTCTATCATCCCCGAAATTATTATTCACTATTGTAAAAGGCTTTACAATATAAATGAGGCATTCCACGTCACTTCAGCCAGTAAAAAAAAATCCACAAATAATTTTGAAAAATCGAGTTACTTTATTGAAAAATATTCACCGAGCGTCGACATTTTTTAAAAATTTCTGACGTTTTTTCTCGTTGATTACCATTTTTAAATATTTTTCCATTCAAATGGCTGTATCTTTGACAGGATTTGACGTATTTACATTCGTAAAAAACGAAAATGTGCGTCTTTTTCTAGCCTTCCGGAAAAAAATTAATTTAGATTTTATTGAGCAAGTCGAACGTACGTTTCAAGGCAAAGTATGCAAAAATATTTTTTTTTCTCAAGGAAAGACACTCGTTATTTTATTTTTAAGAATTTCCCCGAATTGTGAATACGAAAAACGGATTCGTGGTATTTTTTATATTATGGGATTCCTAAACACCGTGAAGTAACAGCTATTTTTATGAAATTTTTTTTTTATTAATATTCGATTGAAGAGTGTGGAGTACTCGCTGTATGTTTACTAGGTTTTTGAAATACATATGACATATATGTCATATGTATTGGAACCTTGGAGTGCTCCACATTCTTCAATCGAATATTAATAAAAAAAATGTTTAAATAAAAATAGCTGTTACTTCACGGTTCATGGTTGAGCACACCATACATTTCTCTCAGTGTAGACACGAGAGAATGGCTGTTACGCATATGGAAAACAGGGAAAAACTCGGGGAGTTTCTTTCCTCCTGGAATAATCAGGGAAAAATCGGAGAATTTATAAAATTCTCTGGAATTCTTCCAGAATTCACCTTTCGCATGAATTACGAAAAATGAAACCGACTAGAAAAAAAACCTCAAAAGTATAAAAATACATATTTTTGTATATTTTTAATATTTATCTTATTCTTCATTATATACGAGAAAAGTTTTCAGTCCTAAACATTGAAAATTTAAAAAACTAAAAAATATTCAACTCTAAAGCTCTATACATTTGGATTCGACTTTGTCGTTACACAACCACACAATTATTATTGTAGATGAATGTTTACATTTATTTTGTATTTATTGGCATACAAATTTCTGTTTATGATAAATAACAGGTTTTGTATTTGCTTTTGACGTATTTTTTTTTTACTATACAGTGTGTAATTATTTTTCAAGTTTCAGTTACTTTCTTAATTTTTTAAATTTGATATTTAACATTTTCGAATATTTGATCTGAAAAAAAACTATGTTCTTTATTTGCAAAACCTGGAAAAGTCAGGGAACTTCGAAGTCAATAATGCGTAACAACCATGGAACACTTTCCTGCTCACATTAAGTTCTGGCTATCTTTCGTTATGTCGTTTTACAGGCGCGCGCGGAGAAGACTGACAAATTCCTGACGATCGAGCGTAAACGGATCCAGGAGAGTTACGAGAGGGCGATGAAGCACGCCCAGGAGAAAATAGAGGCGATAATAAGCGCGGCGGAGGAACACGTCGCGATTAAATTGAAAGAGGTCGACGTTCAGTACGAAAAACAGTTGGAACAAATGCGACTTGAAATGAAGTACAAAAATAAATCTTGAAGTATGTATTAAACACACACACGGACACAAACAAACGTACACACACACACACACAGAAACACAGCCATCCACAAATTAGTTTGCAATATAGCTTCGATAGTGTATAGGATAAATTGTAGTTAGAAGAGGCTAGATATTTTTATAATTCAAAGCACTTTATCGTACAACACTTTTGTTAGAAGGAAAAAAAAACGTTTATCTTAGGAGCCATTGAGTTTTAAAAGTCGTCGTATAATTTTATTTCATCGTTCGTTTACTTTTTCCTCTCGAGGGAAATGCTCCACCCAACTTTTTCCGTTCGCGAACGAAAAGTTAAAAAAAAACGTCTCATCGAAGATTCTCGTCTGATAAGTCAGACTTTTAGAAAAACGCCGTCTGGTAACTCTCAGATTTTTCGAAAAACCCCGATTGGTAACTCTCAAAGATTTTTCGAAAATCACCATTTAGTAACTCTCAGTTATTTCTCCGAAAATCCCCATCATGTTATTTTCGAAGGCTTATCGAAAATCCCTATTTTGTCATGTTTTAAGGGTTTTCGGAAAACGCTTATCTTGTAATTGGCGAAGACTTTTCAAAAATGGCCGTCTGGTAATTCTCAAAGATTTTATACTAAAATCTCCATCTGGTAATTTTCAGCCTTTTATAAATCCCCATCTAGTAACTTTCTATTTTTTTCTAAAATCCCCATCTGGTAATTCTCGGTTCTTTCTAAAATCCCCATCTCTAAATTCTGTCATTTTTTTAAATCCCCATCTAATAACTTTCAGTCTTTTCGAAATCCAGTAACGTTCTAAATCTAGTAACTTTTCGAAATCTAGTAACTTGCGAGCTCTAGTAACTTTTCGAGGTCTAGTAACTTTCCGTATTGGAAAATGCCCATCTAGTAACTCTCACTTTTATGGAAAGAAATCCCCTAGTAACTCAGTATTTTCGAAAGTCCCCATCTGGTAACTGTCTTATCGAAAAAAAAAACCATCTCAGCTCTCACTCATAAAAATTCCCTAGTATTATAAATATTCCCTATGTCTTTTCAGAAATCCCAATATGGTAACTCTGTCTTTTTTTAAATCCCCATCTAGTGACTTGTATCTTTTTTTCTTCGAGAAAACCCCATCTAGCAATTTAGTCTTTTCTCGACAAAAAAACTATCTAGTAACTTTCCACTCCCATAAAAATCCCCATCTCCTCTCAAACTCTTCGAGAAGTCCCCAAGGCCTTTTCACCAAGATCCAAAAAAATTCGAATCGTCTTCAACTTCCTCCCAAGCAAAAAAATATTAAAAAATATACACAATCGAACAAAAAAGCAAACTCGAACGCCCGCGTTTTCGGGATTCTCGTTGCGACTTTTTTTTCGTTCAGCGAACTGAAAAAGAGGACTACTAGGGTTTTTATTTGTCGTTGCGTACGAATTGTACATTGAATCTCATCAATCGAATTGATACGTTGTCTCATTAATTCGGCGCGCTCGAGGAGCCACCGTGCACGAGTGATGCACGAATCCCAAGTTCAAAATTGTACACGATCGAATTTGCCAAAGGCGCGAGACACAAATTTTTCTTCGCTCACGATGCAACTTGACATAATAATCTCGGAATAAGGACTAGACTTAGCCAAGCCCAGTGACAGGCGACGAAAACGGAGGAAAAAGAAATGTAAAAAACGAGGAAAAGAAGGAAGTAAAGGACGAATCGTACTCGAGTATATGCGGAGATGCGTTGCCGCGTTGTAGATTTTTTTTCCCGTCGCGGACGCGGATGCGTTAGCAACGTTTTACAAACGAGAGAAACTAACAAGCTTGCCAAATTCATCACATTATTACGGGACTCGACTGGTCTGTTGGCCACCGTCGGTGACTATAGTATTATAAAAAAAGAGCAAACAAAATAACGTTTGATTTTTCACACTTCGAGAATTAATAGCGAAACTTTAGTGTACAGTATTCAGTTTGAATTAACGAGAGAGGTTGAACTTTTCCGTAGCAAAAGGCGAGTCTGTATTCCTGCACAGACAGCACTTTTTTTCCTCTTCGACTTTCTCTCTCTCTCTCTCTCTCTCTCTCTCTCTCTTTCTTTCTCTCTCTCTCTCTCTCTCTCTCTCTCTCTCTCTCTCTCTCTCTCTCTCTCTCTCTTTGACATGACAAAAAATGAAGAACTCTCTATCTCGTGAAACCTTTCGACCTATGGAGCAAAAGGGGAAAATAAAACTTAGGAATTATCATTAAAATTGTATAAAGAGCATATATATATATATATATATATGTATATGTATATGTATATGTATATATATATATTTAAAGAAAAGAAGAACAAAATATTTCTAACGACTACGCGTACTTTCTATTCTTTGTATAGACTTATATAGTACAACGTGCAAGTTTGACCAGCCATAATGTAACAAATACGTCATAACTTAATATATATATATATACCCTACACTGGATAAAATAATGTACGTACCTTGACATTTACTTAGAATATCGTTCTTTGCGCACTTTATTTTGTCCAGTACCAGATAAATGTGTGGATATGTACAGGGTGATTCACAGCTATCAGAATTCCCTTTGACAGCATGCAGGCCGTGTAATTGCGAGCAAAGAATTTTTTTTAAATGTCGTGCGACAAAAATTGCCCGAGCCATTCAGGTTCAAAGTCCAAGTAGTAACGAACCTTCGGAAAAGTGAATCTTGTTAAATATACTTTTTCGCTAAACAATTATGAACGCGGAGACTCGCTTTGCAAATCGATATGCGATTCAATAATTTTCGTTTATTATTTAATATTTGGTGAAAAAAACATTCGCGCGTGAGCAACTACCGTGCCATTGTGTACTCAGTGTCGGACTCTGAACGCGAATATCTCGGCCAATAGTTGTGAATCATTCTGTATATATACCAATAGGAAACATAAAGTTCGCGCGATTGCCCTGAGCGTACTTTATTTCGTCCAGTACTGTATATGAGGGTGTGTCAAAAAAACAAATTTCTTCTCATCCTGAAAACAATAGTAGGATTGAAAAAACACGCCAAAATTGAACTCTGACCCAAGTCAGTGGTAGCGCATGATAATTTTTTCTCCCGTTTGATTTACACGGAAATTTCGCTCTCTGAGCTCAAACTCGAATGATTCAGCAACCATTCGATAATTGTCAAATTCCGTTGAAAATTCTTAGAACTGACGTTTACAGCTTCATTTTTCATTTTTGCACAAATTTCAGGTATTTAAAAAAATTGCATCTATATCTGGCGAAAGTGAAGAGATTTTTAAAAAGCTGGCCTTTGTGGGTGAGTAAAATGATATCGAGAATGTCAAGAAATGGAAAGAAAATTATCGACCGCTGTCAAACGTGACCTAGAGAGTTTAAATTAGGCACCATTTTTTTTTATACCTAATATTGTTGCTTGAAGGGCTGAGAGTTTTGAAAAAAATCGACACCCTTATATATAAATATATATATATATATTAGACGCAGAACTGATAAAGTATATTGAAATTAGCCTTGTTGAAGTAAGAAAGTGAACGCGTGATCCACGAGGTTTAAGATACCAATTTCGAATAGTAAAGCACACGTACTACATACACAAACACACGACGAGACAATTTCGCAAAACTTGTACTTAGCGTTAATCGACCCTGAGGTGAAAAGTTTTGTCGTGCCATTGTTGTCTCGTTTTTTTACTCAACAAATTTCTTTACTTCATTGAAAAACAAAAAAGACAAAAAAACGAACAAACAAAGGAACAATCTCGTGCTTGGCTAATCAATGATTCGGGATACCATAACAATAGCTATAAAAAGAAAAGAAAAAATCATCACTGAATAGAGAGTATTATTAATATTAATTAATTATGTATTTTTGTATGTAGAGCGAATTAATTTATTTTTTGTAATAAAGATTTTATGTCACTTTCGTAAGATAAGTGACCAGATTTTTTTTTTCCTCGGGATAGTGTTCCTCGTGAGTCCTGTCCCATTGTCCATTTTTTGAGGGAGTCGATTTGGATATCTCTGGAAAAAATTAGGAGCTTGAATAAGCAGATTTGAACTACGAACTAATAATCTACTGAAAACGAAATAAACTTGTGTCTGATTCGTCTTGCATCATTGATCTTGATGACTTCGACTTGGTATTCCATCGACTATCGACTTGGTCCCATCTTTAAATATACCGTAGCAAAACTCATTTTTTCTCCTCAATTCCTCTCTGCCCATCATCGCTCCTCCAGGTACTCACCTCCAGGGTTGCGAAATTTGTAATGAAAAAGTAATGCATTATTCATTACTTTTTTAATGGGTAATGAAAAAATATTTCACTACCCATTACATTACATTCAATAATGTAAAAAATTCCATTACTCAATACATTATATTTTGTAATGTAAAAAATGTCCATCACTCGTTACGTTATATTTTGTATTGTAAAAAATTTCCATTACTCATTACATTGGAATTTGTAATGTAAAAAATTCCATTACTCATTACATTACATTTTGTAACGTGAAACATTTTCATTGCAAAATGCAATGTAATGGGTAATGGAATTTTTTTACATTACAAAGTGTAACGTAATGAGTAATGGAAATGTTTTACAGTACAAATTTTAATGTACTGAGTAATGGAATTTGTTCACATTACTAATGTAATGTAAAAAATCTTCATTACTCATTACAAGGTAATATGGATTATTATTCGTTTCTCATCGGGTCAGATCGACCCACTGCAAAAACCGCAGCCGTTAATGGGAAACGAATAATAATCCTCATTACATTGTAATGACTAATGGAGATTTTTTACACTGCATTGCATTAGTAATGTGAAAAAATTCCAGTGCTCATTACGTTACATTTTGTAATGTTAAGAAAACCCATTACTCATTACATTGGTCTTTGTAATGTAAACAAATTCCATTACCCATTACATTGGGCTTTGTAATGTAAAAAAATTCCATTACCCATTACATTGTAATGGGTAATGAAAATATTTCACATTACAAAATGTAATGTAATGAGGAATATAAATTTTTTACATTACAAATTCCAATCTAATGAGTAATGAAAAATGTTTACATTACAAAATTCGATGTAATGAGTAATGGCAATTGTTTGCATTACAAAATGTAATGTAATGAGTAATCGACATTTTTTACATTACTGAATGTAATGTAATGGGTAATGAAAGTTTTTTTTTCCATTACAAAATGTAAAGTAATGAATAATGAAAACGCTAATGCATTATTTGCAACCCTGCTCGGCTCCACGACAGAAAACCCCCTTTGAACAATCCGTGAAAACCCCATTCGAATCCTACGAATTTCCCGCGCGCCTGTACCGGTGGCGCCCTCCAAGCTGCAGCTGCATATTCCACGCGAGCGTCGCGCAACTTCGCACCGCTCGCTTCTCGATAATCGAATAATACAAAAAAGAAGAGAGGAGAAAAATAAAAATGCACAAGCGAGCACCAGCGTCGACCGGAAGTTGGCCGTATGTCAGAAACGAAGATGGCGGATTTCAGTGATACAAATTCGCACGAAATGACAGAGAATAACGTTTCGAAACGTTGTAAAAACCAGTGGGTCAGGCTAAACGTAGGTGGGACGTACTTTTTGACGGCCAAGACGACACTCGCGAGAGATCCGAACTCATTTCTCTACCGACTCTGTCAGGAGGACTCCGATCTCATATCAGACAGGGTTAGTCGATGCACTTATTATTGCCGCGTAGTTTGAATTTTTTCCCTTATAATTCTTCATCTTTTCCTCCTCGTTTGTGCGCATCTCGTCTCGAAACTAACAATTACGACTGTGCGTTTGTTGATTTTCATTGCCATTGTTTCCACGTCCGCCCTTGCGGGCTTCGACGATCCCTTTCACTTTTCACTCCACACTTGTCATTTCACTATTTCCCGTTGCTGAGGGACCCCCCGTGAAATGTTGGCCCCAGCCACGCGTTTCCTCGTGCCCCGGCGTGATCGCGTGTCGCCATGGGGGACACTGGGAAACTGGAAAACCTGTGCCTATGCAGGCGGCTGTATTGTCATTATGTTTTTGGTTGCGTGTCACCATCGGGAAACTCAGTAACGGTGGCGTGTCGATTAGTAGTCGGGGTATTCGGCAGTGCGTAGCTGAGCGGTCACCCATCCGAGTGTCAGGCTGGGCCGAGGCTGATCGACATGGGAGATCGCCGCCCCATTTGTTTGAGTTGTCGGAGATGGCTGCCAAGTTTGTTTGGGTTCGATTGATGGGCAGTGTATTTTTTGGGTTTGTGTTGAAGAAGATTGCTGCCAAGTTTGTTTGGGTTTGGGTTTGCTTAGATTGATGGAGAGAGGTGCCAATTTGCTTTAAGTATGTTTGGGTTGACGGAGATTGCTGCCAAGTATGTTTGTATTGAAGAAAAACGCTGCCAAGTTTGTTTGAGTTAAAGTTTGTTGTTTGGGTTGGAGATTGTAGCGCTGGAACACAACAACAGTCGCCTCATTTCAATTTTCTCACTTTCACACTGTTATTCATTCTTGTTGCCATCCAACAATGCACATCAATCTCATGCGATTGGACGTGCAAAGAATTGTGTTTACTTGTTTCTGACAAGGCTGTTATCAAATGTGGCACTTTCTTCTTTATGCCGGTGTTTATTGTAACATTATAAAGTAAGAAAACTTCTCCAAGTTTTTTCTCAGGTGAATAATCTCAAGCTTCAATCCAATGAGGTAAACTACTGCAAATCCAGTCTCACGACGCCAGTCCATTAGACCAAGATTTAGCAAAATCCCGGGGATATTTTCCTGAGGCTTTCCTTTATTGACTATACCTGAAAATTGAAATGGGAAACAAAATCAACAGAGTAGCGATCAGATAATGGAAGATTTGGGAAAGTTCGCATTGTTTGGTACGGTGCAATAGTCAAGACACTTTTTTTCAATCGGATGGGAGGTACAATTAATGCGGTATGGTGTTGCCCAACTGGTGAATAAATTTGCAGTTGATATCCCCAATGTTTTTGGAGATATCATGGTAAACCGGATGTGACCTAATGCCGCCCCGGTGCTGATATTTTATTTATTCATGAACTATCCTATTTTGTTCTTAATGCTCTAATGAAAATTCTTATAATCTTTTCAATGTTCCAATGAAAATTCTTATAATGTTCATAAATTTCTAATGAAAATTTTATGTCATGTTCTTAAGTCGTTGAAGTTTTCATCGTTGGAATGCAACGAAAATTCTTTTTCATTTTCTTTTTTCTCTATTTTTATCGTTATCCAAAGTATTGCTCGATAGATTTAGGTTGTAGGTTTCTAATATGGGCCGCAAAAAAAGTTTGCCGTAACTTTTATCTGTCGAAAAAAAGATTCCAATAGGAAAAAAAAATGTTGCATTCCGACGATGCAGTCTTCAATATTATATGTTCTTAATGTTTTAATACAAATTCCCACAATGTTCTTCATGTTCTAACAAAAATTCTTATCATGTTCTTACTGTTCTAACAAAAATTCTTATTATGTTCTTAATGTTCTAACAAAAATTCTCACAGTGTTCTTAATGTTCTAACAAAAATTCTCACAATGTTCTTAATGTTCTAATAAAAATTCTTATAATGCTTTTGATGTTCTAAAAGAATATATTGAAAAACCGAAGTTTCATTTTCGGCTTTGTTACAAACAATTGAAGACAAGCCAATTTCTGCATCTTCAAATCTCTCCCCAAGACGCTACGCCCCTTAAAATCGTCGTACCGCCGTTACGAAAAAAAAACTCAACACGGAGTCCTGTTGCAGGACGATACGGGGGCGTACCTCATAGACCGGGACCCCACGTACTTCAGTCCGGTACTCAATTACCTGCGCCATGGCAAGCTCGTCATCAACAAGGACCTGGCGGAGGAGGGAGTCCTGGAGGAGGCGGAATTTTACAACATCACCGAGCTCATACGGCTCGTCAACGAGAGAATCATGCTGAGGGACACTCGGCCGCAGCGCGACTCCAAAAAACACGTGTACAGAGTGATTCAGTGTCACGAGGACGAAATCACTCAGATGGTCTCCACAATGTCCGACGGATGGAAATTCGAGCAGGTACGTGTCGTTTTATCCAGCCGTCGTAAAAATTTATCAGTGCAAGAAAAAGTTAACGAGCGTTGGACGTTGGAATTAAGGGGCAAGATAAACGTTATAGACGAAAAACGAAAAATACCCCTAATTTCGAGGGTGCGTTTCACCCCTTGAGGCGTTAGACCATAGTAACGAGTATTAAATCATGTGCGAATTTAACAATTTTTTTTCGTATGAAAAAGTGATTCACTCATAAAACTAATTGCACATCTATTTAGTATGAATATCGAGCTGTTAGAAAATATATATATATATATATATTTTCGATGTACAAAATGGCCGACTACTAATATTTTCTTTTGTTATCTTTTTTTTAGACGCTCCACGGCGTGACATTTAGCATCCACAATTTTTTACCTTGAACAAAAAAAACAAAAATTCTCGTCAATCTACATTAGAATCAGAGTTGGGCGTAATTCTATTTATAAAAACGAATTTATTCACATCGTGATTTTCATGTGAATATAAATACAAATTTATTCATACTTCACTTATTTGTATTCACATGCATGCATACAAATACAATTGTATTCACAAATATTCTGAACATACGAATAAATTCACAGAAAAAAATGTGAATATCCACAAAAAATGTGAATATTTAGAAAAAAACCTGTGAATAAAAAAAATCACATAAACATCTGTGAATGCAAATTCACCAAACAAACAAAAAATTGTAAATACAAAAGAATTCACAAAATAAGTTGTGAATTTTTTCGTATTTAAGACAAATTAAAATCAAATTCACAATGGTTAGATTAAAATTTACACCAAAAGTGAGTTCGTACGTATTTAGAGAGAAAACATTGCGTCGAGGCAAAGAAATTTTTGCAAAAAAAGTTGTGAGTTTCAAATATTACATTATAAATATGACAAAATTCGCAAAATGAGTTGTGAATTTCCTCAAGTTGAAGAAAATTAGAATCGAATTCACGACAATTGTATTAAAATTTACACCACAAGTGAGTTCTTACGTATTTTGAGAGAAAACATTGTGTTCAGGCATAACCCTAGAACCCAAAGTTATTAGGTGTTCTGCCTAATAATAATTACTGCCAATGAAAATTAGGTAATGCCCTAATAACCCAAACAAAACTTTTTGTGCAAAAACTTCTTTGCCTCGACGCAATGTTTTATCTCAAAATACGTACGAATTGACTTTTGGTGTAAATTTTAATCTAATCATTGTGAATTTGATTTTAATTTGTCTTAAATACGAAAAATTCACAACTTATTTTGTTTCAATTTTTTTGTATTTACAATTTTTTGTGAATACATTTGCATTCACAGATTTTGATGTGATTTTTTTTAATTCACAGTATTTTTTTGTAAATATTCACAATTTTTTCGGTGAATTTATTTATATGTTCAGAATATTTATGAATACAATTGTATTTGTGTACACGCATGTGAATACAAATAAGTGAAATATAAATAAAATTGCATTTATATTTACATTAAAATCACGATGTAAATAAATTCGTATTCGTATTTATAAACGGAATTACGCCCAACTCTGATTAGAATACCTAGAGAAGTACATACGGAATTGAAAAAATATTGTTTTATTGAAAAGTTGTAGGTATTTAAACTTAAGAAATGAATTTTCAGTGAAAAATTTCGTTATAACTGCCCATAAAATGAAAAGTTTTCGATTAATCAGAAATTCCGTACGTACTTCTCTGCGAAATGCAATTAGGAACATAACTTTTAAATTTGAAGTAAATCGAGTGAAAATTGTTGAAGTTATTTGTCACGCCAATTGTAAAAAAGCTGTTTCGAGAAGTTTCAAGTAGTCGGCCATTTTGTACATCGAAAAAAGAAAAAGTATATTTTCCAACAGCTTGATATTCATACTAAATAGATGTGTAATTACCTTTATGAGTGAATCACTTTTTCATACGAAAAAAAAATTGTTAAATTCGCACATGATTTTATACTCGTTACTACGGCTCTTTAAAAATCGAATTCCGCAGATATAAAAAATACGTGCCGCCTGTATCCACCCATTCTACAAACATGCCAAATTTTGGTCAATTCAAAACCAAAAACTAAGTAAATCCCACGGTCAGTTTTCTCACGACCAATTGCCGAAGTTACCACCGACTTCTCGCCACGCCAGTAACGTTTGACTTTACTCGGCCTGACGTTTGCGCGTGTCATGGCTGTATTAATTTTTTCACCAATCGGAAATCTCGTTCGCAGCTGATCAACATCGGCTCCCAGTACAATTACGGTAACGACGACCACGCGGAATTTTTGTGCGTGGTGAGCAGGGAGTACGGGGCGAGTCAGCTGAGCTGCAAGGAGCAGGAATCGACGGACCGTGTCAAGGTACCCGTAGCCCATTCGCATCATTCGCACCCCAGCCACAGTAGCCGCGATTAAGGATTTTTCCTGGTTTTTTTCGCTCTTTCCTCATTTTTTACATACATTTTTGTTGGTTTGGATTTTGTTTTTTTTTCCTTCTATTCGTAACGAGCCTGGACTGCGGTGATCGTTAAATGTACTTTTTTTTATTGTTTCAAATCGCGCCTCTGTCACGTTTCAACATTAATCACAGGTGTCTGGTTTTCTCGTCCGTGCGTGCGTGCGCGAGTGTGATTCCTACTCACGATATTACTGCTCACTTCAGTATTATAATTGTGTAGTATTAATCGTTGACAATTAGAGCGAGGTACTTTTATAAAAAAAAAAACGGAGCGGGGGCTTGCGCGCTGTTTGTCGGAGGTCGTAGAGTAACAAATCGATGTAACACGGTACACGAGGGCGTTGAAGTTTGCATCCTTGGAAGACGACGAAACATTTTTTTGGCATCGTCGAGAATCATCATAGCGATTCCGGCAGCGAAAATCACCGGACGGTTTTAGGCCCCTCAAGGGGGGAGATCCCTTTAGGCAGCCGAAAATTAGCGAATTTTCAAGATTTTTTTGTTGGAAGTATTTATTTTACATAATCAAAATTTTATGGACATATTTGGACATTTTTGAATTTTCCAAATTAAAAAAAATATATTTTTCATCGGCGGCTGTACGCCATTTGCTTTAGAGACGGTTGCCGCCTGAGTTGTTCCACGGCGTACCACCCAGCGTGTGCTACATTGATCTGATACATCAGAGCTCATTTTTTTAGATTTCTAAGAACCACACGCTCTATGTGAACCAAAAAAATCCAAAGAAAAGTAAAAATTCGAAGAATGGTACGTGTTTGAAAAAGTGTTCCATTTTTCATGAAATTTTTACAATAGTATTTGTTAATGAAATAAGTAGTTTTAAAAATTTTTTTCGACAATCTTTAGGTTCAAATAGACGTTAATTATGTTATATGGAAATGTGCAAAATTTTTCAATTATCGAGCGGGTAGTTTTTGAGTTATCTTGTACGAGGTTCACGAAAAAGTGGTTTTTAAGGAAACTCGCCAAAAGTATCCAGACTCAAACATTTTGTGACTCAATGACCCACCGATTATTCTGCGATTCGAGGGCCATAAAGTCGCTCAGCTTCCTCGTGGAGTGCATTATCGGCCATAAGTTCTTCACGTTATAAAGAGATCTCCCCCCTCAAGATAGAACGAGCGCGATAGAACTTCTATAGATTTTGTTCAAATTTCAACCAGACATTGTTCATATCATTATGCATGCTTGAGTGAAATTTCAGAACAGTCGACTATTTAGATTGGGAGATAATGGGTTACAAAATTGCAACTTTTTACACTGCATTGTCTGCATTGTAATTTAGACAGAACAATTATACGTAAAAAATATTTTTTTCCTATAATAAGAAGACACGGCAACACCGCATCGTTCCACGTATCCAATGACGTAATTTTGCGCGCCATATTTAAAATAATACTGCAACACATTTTTATTTGGAAGTAATTTTTAATCGAACAAATTTTTTAATTGGTTATGAATTAACCAACACTTCTATTTGTTAATGAAGATAACATAAACAATATAAAATATTAATATTTATAACGCAAATATTTTTTTTGTCATAAAAGTTTTTATCATTAGGAACACGATACTTATTTTTTTTCTCGAAATATTGAACAATACTGTTCTGCGGTGTTGCCATGTCTTCTTATTATAAGGGACATATTTTTTACGGAGAATTATTCTGTCTGTACCGAACGTTTTTGGCAAAACTGAATAGTAAAGGCAATCCAGACGTTTTTTCACTCTTTCCCTAACTAGTTTGCTATCTGAACATAATTGTTTTTCAAAATTTATAAACACAATAGAATGGTAAGACGAAATGTGACCTGACTTTCTATCAACGCAGACCTTGCCGTGTTAAAAGTTACAATTTTAAAACCCAGTATCTCCCAATCTAAATAGTCGACTGTTCCGAAATTTCACTAAAACCTGCATAATGATATGAACAATGTCTGCTTAAAATTTAAACAAAATCTATGGAAATAAAAAACGAAGCCCACAAAAGCATACCTAAGAACCCAAATACAAAAGAAATAAAATCAACGAATTTTCCTCGAGTTCCAACGATGCAAACTTCAACGAAACACACGACGGTGCGGTTCACTCGGAATTCGCAGAATCACATAGCGAAGTATAACGTTCGGATCCTTCGGTGGATCAAGCGAATACGATTAAAAAAAATTGCACTTGAGATTCCGCGTCCGAACGCGCTACGGTATCTCCGATACTCGTCTTTGTAACACACACACACACAGATCGTGAACTAATCCATCGGCATAGCGAGGAGTGCATGAGCATGTTTTTTTGTCCACATCGTCGAGACGGCATTGTCCGCCGGGACTTTTATCGATAACGATAATTATTATTGTAACGCATGCTTATTATTACGATCTTTTTTTCTTCTCTGTTCGGAAATAAAGATTATCTTCATTCGAATATGGGTTTGGTTCATTTTGCGTCCATTACTCCTGCATGCTTGGGTGTTGTTTTTGTCGTTGTTGTTGTTGTCGTTGTTGCCTGTCTAGCATTCTGTCAGCGTGGTGGCGCAAGTTTTGATGCAATTTTTGCGCGAGCTTGCGCGTTATCACCGGCGACGTAGAATCGAACACGTCTATACCGTGTGTCCCGAAAGTGTCTCGAAGCCGCTAGTTTAAAAATTGCGCGTGGTGGTGAAAAATGTTTCCAATGAAAGTTGCTCGATTCTAAGTGGAGGAAAAGACAGCGCGGTTTGTTTGACCTTGGATGCAACTGGCAAGATCACGGGAAGTTCAACTTTGGAATGTTGAATAAGAAGCCCAATTTTTTATCGCATATTCTTGTAGCGCGCCTCGAGAGCTTTTGAAAACACTACTTATGAAAGTTTCCTTCGTCTTATGAAAGCTCTCTCGAGAGCTTTTCTTAACTTTCATGAAAGCTCCCTCGAGAGCTTTTCTTAACTTATGAAAGCTCCTGCTAGAGCTTTTCTCAACTTATTACAGCTCCATCGAGAGCTTTTCTTGACTTATGAAAGCTCCCTCGAGAGCTTTTCAAAACACTACGAGGGCTTTTCAAAACAATTCTTACGAGTATTCTTTCATGGAGTAAGCTTTGCGCCATGTCTTTAAAGTTATAACCAAGTAACTTTGAAGTCCCTTAGCGTAAAAAGTCCTAAACGGAAAGAGAGCTCGAGAGCTTTTCTTAACTTATGAAAGCTCCTTCGAGAGCTTTTCTTAACTTATGAAAGCTCCTTCGAGAGCTTTTCTCGTGTTATGAAAGCTCCATCGAGAGCTTTTCTTAACTTATGAAAGCTCCTGCGAGAGCTTTCTCTAATTTATGAAAGCTCCCTCGATAGCTTTTCAAAACAATACTTATGAGTATTTTATCACGGAGTAACCTTTGCGCCATGACACTTTAAAGTTACAACCAAGTAACTGTGAAGTCCCATAGCGGTAAAAGTCCTAAACGGAAAGACGCTCATAAGTAGTGTTTTGAAAAGCCCTCGAGGTATGCTACAAGAATATGCGATAAAAAATTGAGGTTGCCTTTCAACATTTCGACGTTAACCTCCCCATGACCTTGGCCGTTGCACCCAAGGTCAAACCAAGACCGCTGGCTCTCCCTCTCGTTAGAACCAACCGACTCTCGTCTCAAATGTTTTTCGATGAGACGCGTATTTTCCGGGCTGCAGCTCGCAACACCTCGAGCACCCGGTCTAGCCCTCGACGTTCATTGCTCTTTAGGGTCTCGTATACGCGGGGGCTGGGGTGATGAAATGTTTGGAGCAGCAAAGTTTACACGATTCACATATGACAAAGATATTTATGTATGTACTAAGCTGAGGTCGTTGGGTTGTATTTTAGGTACTGCAGCAGAAGGGCTCGCGCATGTAATCCCTTCTACCCCCGCCGTGGATCCCTTATTCCTCCTACCTCTCCCTACAAGAACTCACTGACCGGCTACGCGCAGCAACAAGATGAAGACTGTTTTACGTATTTTTTATTTTTTATTTTTTTTCCCCGTTTTTCTTTACTCTGCGTTCCCCTTAATTTTCGCAAAGTCGACGTCACAAGAGTCGCAGTGTTGTCCTTTTCTTCTTTTTTCCCCTCTATTTTATTTTTTATCATTAAACTTTATAGTATTGAGTATACATGTGACATTGTATAAGGCTATGAGCAAAAAAAGAAAAACGCGGAACTTACCGAGTTTTATCGATCTCTCTCTCTCTCTCTATATATCTCTCTCACTCTCACGATCGAGCTAATTGTAAATTCACGATGAACACGCGGAACGCGAGCGGTGCGTCGAATACATTTACTGATAAATTCTGCCTTAAGACACACACACACTCACGAACACGAATAATACACACGAGAACACACGTACCGTTTGTACGATGAATCAAAAGGAGCATACTTTGTCCAATGACCAATATATTACTCATCCGAAACTCGTCGATAGGGATTCCCAATCTTTGCGATGTTTGTAAAACGATAATAGCGTTTACGTGGGGGGAGCGATGAAAAAAATTCGAAAAAAAAAAACGCGAAAATTCGACGAGTAAGAAAACGAGGGAAAAAAAACGTCTTTAATACAAGTTTCTATGTACGATTGTACGATTACGCGTATAGGTCATTGTTTTTGTACGAAATTATATGTACAGAGTTAATTGTTATTGTTGTTTCTCTCTCTCTCTACTGTTTTTTCTCTCCATTCTTCGTTTTGTGTTCATTCTTTATTCGCGCCTTTTACGTAAAAGGTTGTCTAAATTACCTTCGCACTGCCGCTACGAAAAAAAACAAAGAAAACAAATAGAAAAGAAAGAATAAAATAATGTAATGTTTGTAATAATAATAATGATAATGATAATAATAATCTAGCCCATTACCTTGAATCGCGTCGAGGGAGCTCTTTCTCGTTCTTGTTTTTGAAGTACGCGAGACGAGGGCCGTGACCGTCGACTACACACAGAAACACACACATATATATGTATATACAGGGTGTCCCTTTTATCTCTGCCACCCGAAATAACTCGGTAATTATCGACGTCACAAAAAACTGTTCCAGACAAAAGTTGTACGGTGTGAAGAGGGCCATCAAATGCGACCAATTTTTTTTATTTCGGTAGAGGCGCTGACGCACAGTGAAGATCAACTCCACTTTTTTTAATGGAATGGTACATTTTTTTTCAACCATCTTGTGGAGCACCTCCAGCCGCATAAAAAAACAGTGGGTCAAAGTCGTTCAAGGCCATTCAAGGTCACATATTTACATTTGTATCATCGATACTGACCTTGAATGACCTTGAACGACTTTGACCCCCTAATGTTTTTTATGCGGCTTGAGGTGCTCCACAAGATGGTTGAAAAAGAAACGTACCATTCCATTTAAAGAAGTGGAGGTGACCTTCACTGAGCGTCAGCGCCTCCAACGAAATAAAAAAAATGGTCGCATTTGATGGCCCCCTTCACACCGTACAACTTTTGTCTGGAACATTTTTTTGTGACGTCGATAAGTACCGAGTTATTTCGGGTGGCAGAGATAAGAGGGACACCCTGCATATTAGGAGTATGAATTATTTTCTTGGAAAGTTTAAAAATTATTTCTGAACGCAACAGGAAGATTTCATCGAATAAAATAGTCTCCGTAATTTTTTATTATCTTCAAATTTCCGTGGACAATTTTATGGACGAGAATCTTTCTCGTACTTCTATAAATAAATGTTGAATTTTACAAAAAAAAACACGAAATTCATTTGTACATTATATATATATGTGTGTGTGTGTGTGTGTGTGTGTGTGTGTGTGTACACATATACATACATACACACACACACACACACACACACACACACACACACACACATATATATATATATATATATATATATATATATATATATATATATATATATATATATATATATATATATATCATTTGACAATTATACGCGTAGAAAAAAAAATACCCATGAACACTCAATTTCTTATATTTTTTCGGAAACTTAAAAAATTATTTCTTAATGGATAAGGAAAATTTCAATCAATAAAATAGTCTTCGTAATTTTTAATTATCTTCAAAATTACGGAAACAATTTTATGGACGAAAATCTTTCTTGTACTTTTATAAATAAATGTTGAATTTTACAAAAAAAAAGCACGAAGTTCATTTGTACGTTATATATATATATAGATATATATCACTCAACAATGATACGCAAAGAAAAAAAATATACCCAAAAATATACACACTTAATAATCGTTAGCTCATCGAGGACGAAAGAAAAAAGAAAAAAGACAAAAAAAGTACCACGTAGCGAAGACTAAATGTTATATCCGTGACGATCGAAAGTGCTCTCAATAAGACAAATAAGATCATCATTGAATTTTTAAAATTGTTATCGATCGAATGAGGTACACTGGGAGTGGGAAGAAAAAGAATAACATTAAATTCGAATATATAATAATAATAATGATGATAAGAAAATATGTAATAGAAATTTACCGAAAGTACTGGATGTGCGCGCAGATTGGAGAGAAAATATGAAACACGATTAGACGTCGATGAGAGTTGGATAATTGTCAATTGTCGTAGGCCTATGTACGATCGAACGCGAATGCCCCGGACAATACGCGACGTGTGCACGAGAAAACACGACTAGTTTGTACGAGACGAGAGGGCAAGGAAGAGAAAAGGAGAAAAATGGAAGTGTATTTAAGTTTAGAGAGAAAAAGATAATATATAGAACGAGGAAGAACGGAGGGAACACGAGAGACTTCTGCCCGAGCGCAACATCGTTGGACACTCCGCACCTTGCGAAGACCACGGAACTGGAAAAGTGCTTTTTTTTTGTACACTCGCCTGTTAACGATGAGATTTTGCAAAATTCTCACGCTGAAGCAAATTTTGTACGTCGAACTGTTACCACACGTGCTGTGCACTTTCCCTTGCCGCCCTGCCGCTGCCGCTTCAAAGGCACTTTTGAGGCCACACGGTCTCGAGGATTTTTTTCCGACCTCGGATACGTCCGGTAGAAGTTCGAGCTCGAAGTTTCCGGAACGTGGGCTGCATCTGGTTTGAGAAAAAAAAAAAGATTAAAACCGGGACGTTTTGACGCAGCGCTGTTGGGAAGAATGTTGAGGTGACATTTTTAGGGTAGGGTCTTGTAATGAGATTTGGATACTGAGATTATTGTGAAAGACGTTTGCTAGATATGGAGAGGAAAAACACGTTTTATATATATGGAGAAAAAACACTTTTTTCATACATTGAAAAAAACACGTTTTCTGTATATTGAAGAAAAAAAACATGATTTCTAAATATTTCAACGAAACACGTTTTAAATATATTGAAAAAAATTGGTTTTCTATGTATCGAAAGAAACAGATTTTCTATATATTGAAACAAAACATGTTTTCTATATACTGAAAAAAAAAACAAGTTTTCCATATTTAGAAAACAAAACAATCACGTTTTCTATATATTGATAGAAAAAAAAACATGTTGTCTATACATTGAAATAAAATATGTTGTCTATATATAGAAAAAAACATGTTTTCTAAATGTTGAAACAAAACACGTTTTCTATATATCGAAGAAAAAAACAGATTTTGTATATATTGAAACAAAACATGTTTTCTATACTGAAAAAAGACACATTTTCTATATATGGAAGAAAAACACGTTTTCTATATATCGAAGTAAAAAAAAACATGTTTTATATACATTGAAAAAGGAACACTTTTTCTGTATGTTGAAAACAAAACACGTTTTCTATATATAGAAAAAAAAAACATTTTCTCTATATATCGAAGTAAAAAAACATGTTTTCCAAATATTTAAACAAAAAACATGTTTTCTATATATCGAAAAAAAACAGGTTTTGTATATATTGAAAAAAAAAACACGTTTACTCTGTATCGAAAAAAAAAACACGTTTCTCTATATTAAAAAGAAAACACGTTTTCTTCATACTGAAAAAAATCAGTCTCGATACATACTCGTAATTGCACCGGAAGAGGCATAAAAAATTGAGACGAATAACGATCGAAGTTAATGAAACTGATTTACATTGAGTATTTCCTGAAGAGCTTCCTCATGAACGCTGACGGTAATCGCGCCCGCCACTGGCCGATTCAAAACGAAAATCGCATTATCTCAAGTGGCCACTTGACGGGAATCCGGATGAAGCAAAGAACAAGCCCCTGGAAGCCTTTAATTTTCGCAAACCAAAGGTTTAAAAAAGCTTATTTTTCATGCCAACTTCGCTTAGACAGACGGGAAAATTTCCACAAATTATAGATATCGGCTCAGCATCGCGTTTCAACCCTACCAGCTTAGTTGCAGCCTGAAAGAAAGAACGAACGTGCAGGCAGTACATTTTGATCGCATCTGAGCAGATGAGCAACGAGAAATATTTACTATGGCTCCACGATTTGGATATTAAAAAAAGTCATCCTTTTTTTCTCGAAAACGATGTAGCTAAACTTCCGGAAACTTCGACATTCGTTGAACGTATTTTGAGTCTCGAGAAAAAAATCCTGTCCTTTAAAATTCGTCGGTAAAGTGCTCGACCCTCGTCGACGCGAAATTTCCCACGACGGTTCGTTGAGATTCGCAATCGCGCACCGACGATTTTTTTACACCGAATTCGGTCAATTTACTTCTTCATCGTCTTCTTTGCTTTTTTCACCGACGAAAAGAGTTTGTACTTTCATAGAAGAATTTCTAAGGATCTTTGACTATACTCGATGTTTTTGTCGCCATCTAGGCGTAACGAAAAGAGAAGAAAAAAAAAGAAAAACCAAATAATTGTAATTTGTACGACTTTTCAGATGGGAAACCTTTTTACACGAAAACGAAGGAAAAAAAACGCAACAAAAAAAATAAAAATTGAAAAAACGACAAAACTAAATACAACATTTTTATTGGTATACGATAATTTGAGGTCTGAGAGAGCGACACCGCGGTATCAATTTTGAGGCGGAGAGTAATGAAAATAAGAAAAAAAAATGGCAATGCAAGGCAAGAGGGGACAGATCCTAGGATAGATAATCGCGTGCGATACCGATGTTTGTAACGAATAATTGTATATTACCCGCAACCTCACACACACAGGAACACTTGTCCTTCCGATACCACCCACGAATAGTGAAATAGTAAAAGAACCAGGTAATTATGTACTTTAGGGGCCTTTTTCTCCACTTAAGAGAGCTGGAAAAAGATCATCGAGCTGAAGGTATACAAATACACGGACATTCGCGATTATACGGGTTTGTTTGGTGAGAGTTTGAGGTCTGTCATAACTAGCAATTTTTTTTTTCAAAGCGTCGAAAATGTCCGACACATTCGCGTTCAAAGTCCGATGCTGAGTACACAATGGGACGGTAGTTGGTCACGCGCAATTTTTTTAATGAAATTTTTTTTAATACATTTTTTTTTCTTCAATAATTATTTAATTATTGAAAATGAGTAACAAAATTATCGAAAATTAATCAACAAAATCATCAAAATTAATAAACAAAATTATCAAAATTAATAATCAAAATTATCAAAATGAATAAACAAAATTATTGAAATTAATAAACAAAATTATCGAAATTACAACAATAAATGCCAGTATTTTCTTTTTATAATCATCAAGGGGAGTCATGGATAGTCTAAATCCAGATTTTCGACCGGATTCTGTAGAAGTTTCGGCCGCCGTCTTGAATTTAAGGGGAATTTGTTTTTGTCAAATAACTCGCCCATTTTCAACTTTTGACTGAAAATGGTCAGGACTAAACTTGTAGGAAACTTAATTCTCTGCAACTTTGGTTGTGACAACTTTTTGTCTACGATCGATATTTTCCGACTTGAACCTGAAAAAGGGCGTGAAATTAAATGATTGCATTATTCCGTTTATTTTCAACTTTAGCGCATAAATCACGGTGAACAAACTTGTAGGGAATAAAATTCTCTACAACTTGGGTCGTTACCTCATTTTTTTCCTAGTATCAATATTTTAGGTCCTACGGCTATAGAAAATTTAAAGGACGTTGACGCGTAACCGAGACGCTGATGTCACTGGCACCTGGACCAGAAGGATTCTAATAGTTCTTGAAATCATTCTTAAACACCTCTATTTTTCTTCTCCGTAGACGTAAGTACGAAAATATGTGCCCTGGGGAAAAAAAGATAATGACCAAAGTTTTAGAGAATTTTATTTCCTGCAAGTTTGTTGATGTTTTTTTTGCGCTAAGGTGGAAAATAAATGAAATGATCTAAGTTTACTCCCTTTTTCATGTTTACGTCGGAAAATATCCATCGTCGAAAAAAATTGTTATAACCAAACTTGTAGAGAATTGAATTTCCTATAACTTTAATTTCCACCATTTTGAGTCAAAAGTTGAAAATGGGGGAGTTATTTGACCAAAACAAATTCCCCTTAAATTCAAGATGGCGGCTGAAGCTCCTGCAGAATCCGGTCGATAATGTGGATTTATACTACCAATGACCCCCTCCCTTACGATTAGAAAAAAAGAATGCGTGTTCATTATTTTTCACCGAAAACAAAATTTTCTTTTTTTCCATTATCGCTTTTTTCTAACAATAGAAAAAACCAAATTTTCTGTTTTTTCCATCATTTTTCACCGAAAAAAAAAACTTGTCCGAAGTTCGATTCGATACTGCGCTCGCTCCACTTTTCACGTTCCACACGTGAGCGGCTATCGTGCCATTATTTGCTGCTTCGACTTCGAACGTGAATATCTCGGCCAATTTTTATCGCACATTTTTAAAAAGCGTTTTGCTCGCAATATCACCATGTGCTCCCAAAAGGCGCCCCAACGCGCAATCGGATCGACAAGATTGACATTTTCCAAGATCGCTCAAGTCAGAGGCCCTTAAAGTACATATACGCCAAAAACGAAAAAAAAACCTATCTTCTAATTCAAATAACAGTGGAATGTTCAATGTTGAATAATGGGCTGACATGACGACGTAACTCACGAATATTACTCGTTACGATTATTATCATTGTAATATTTGTAAAAGAGAAGAAAAAAAAGGACGAAAGTTCGCGAGATCCTATTCATTAATTTAAGTGCAATCGTTTGATTCTTTTTTTCTATTTTCCACGAAAGATATTTAACGCAATTTTACTTGATAATTAGAATAATATTGGTCCACCGTTATATATATATATATATATATATATATATATATATATATATATATATATATATAACACACTCTTGGCGGAAATGAAAAGCGCGTTTTTCCATCAGTTGTAAAACTTAAACTAAATAAAGACTTTATTGTACAACTTTGATAGTATCTCGAATTTGACGAATCGTTCGATCGCGTATTACAATTAATTGCACGAGTAATTATATGCTTTAGGGACGATAAGCGTATTTATGTACAATCTTGGTAAGAATGATTTACAACGAGGTTGGTTTTCGAGGAGCCAAGGGGGGCCATATGGTCAGGGCATGCTGGCTATCGTCTTGAGGGGCTGGTCCAGATACTTCGCAAGCGCTTGGGCCTTCTCCTTGAGCAGACCGAACCCGACGTTCTCTCGGGCGTAAAGGCATAGCAGGAGATTCGCCACTTCCGTTATGACGACTTTGCCTTCCTGGAGAAAGAGAAACTGTTTGAGATCGTACGTGCACGGTAGGTAATTGGACAGAGAGTTTTGGTATGAAAATGATCCTGTCTCTATTTCGATGCAGAAAAGATCGTAATACGATGAGATGTGCATGAGATTCTAGGCTTGCAATATGTGGAATATTGAGGAGGGAGCAGTTTTTGCTCGCATTTAAGGTGTTTCTTTCACGAACCCGAATACTTAACAATTAACTTATTTTGGTCTATAATGAAGTAAAATTTCAATCCGTTGCCGAATTTTTAACTAAAAAATACGACTCTAAGAATCATTTCACTTATACGGCACTTCATGGAGATGACACACTGCACATAGTTCTATCTAATAATTTATACACTAAATAATTCTACATGCCTGATATAAACTGCTGACAAGTGTAAAAATTCGAAATAATCCGTAACGACAATAAAAACGGGGTCACCGAATGTTTAAAGAAAATATCAACGATAAAACTTAGAAAAACGTGACCAACGGGAGAATTTTCGTAGCCGTAAATTTTCAGAGAAAATGTAGAAATGTCTAAATCTACTAAATTTGCGCGAAATTGTTTATTCCAGTTTATAGTTGGGTATAATAATTGATTGTGACTATTGTATTGTTTGTATTAAGCACCACTGTAATTTACCAATGATTCAAAATTAGGATATGAATATCGGTATCTGGAAAGGATTTTTCCGATATTAAATAGTCTAATATCAGAATTAGTGAGAAAAAAAAGTTAAATACGTTGAAGTAGTTTTTTAAAAGTGTTATTCCCTTGTTACCCTTAATTTCATTCGACTTTAAAGTTTCTTGCAGTTTCTTAAAGTTTTTCTATAGTTTTATTTTACTTTCAGGAATAGGAGTAAGGAAAAATCTGTGATTGAGAACACCGAGACACTGACTGACTAATTAAGAAATTATACATTGATAACGTCTGGTTTTCCAACGTTGCTATGAATTGTTGAATGTGTTGCTTTTATTTTTCCATCATTTTGATAACAAAAATATGCAAGTTGAAAACTTAACAAAGAATATTTTAGCTTAATAAAGACTGATTGACTGTGATTTTGTAATTTTTGTAGCGACCTTTAAATGGTTTTCATTCGTTTTGTCAATTTCTTTGATAATGAAAAAATTAATTCTAGTACTTATAGAAAAATTATAAATTTACAAAGACTGTGACTTTCTAAACCCGGTGCATTGGTCTAGCGGTTAGTGTGCTGGCCGGCGGATCAGGAGGTCGCAGGGTCGAATCCAAGTCGCATTCTTTGGTCGCGAAATGTTTTTCTTTGACATTTTCTCGGCAAAAGGTAACTAGTTCCGTGACTGGGAAGGAAACTTGCAGATACAGAGGAGGAAGTCGGGTGAGGCTGCAAGGTGGGGGGGAGGGAGAGCGGTCGAGCCTTGTAAAAAGCCGAAAAGGATGTGCAAGTAAAAGCTTGGACTGTGATTTTCTAACTGCAGCGAGCTTTAATTTGTTGATTATTTCAATCAATTGAAAATTTGATTTAAAATGTCTTATTTCTATAAAATTCACTTTTCATCAAAATTTCCTAATTCCGATCTTGGGGCCTAATATCGCAATTGAATTCCAATATTGAAAAACCCACCGACATTACATACCCATTCAGAAGGTCCCTCCTTATGCCCTCACAAAATACGGTGTTCCGCAAAAGGAATATCTTAAGGGGGGAGATCTCTTCATAACGTAAAGAGCTTACGGCTGAAAATGAACTCCACGAGGACGCTGAGGGACTACTTTATGACCCCGGAATCACAAATTAATCTATAGATCATTTAGTCACAACATTTTAGAGTCTCCAAACTTCAGACGCGTTTTCCTGAAAACCACTTTTCCGTAAACCTCGTACAATATACCTAAAAAACCATCCGATTGATCATTTTTAAGTTTTGCACACTTTTAGATAACATAATTACCGTCTTTGTAAACCTGAAGTTCTTTGAAAATTATTTTTGAAAAACTACTTTTTTATTGACGAATACTATAGTAAAAATTCATGAAAAATAGAACATTCTATCAAAACCGTGCCAGTTTTCGAATTTTCACTTTTCTTTGGATTTTTGAGGTTCACATAGGCCGTGTGGGTCTTATAATTCTAAAACTGCTTGCCTCTGATATTTTGAATCGACACACTAGACACTAGGTTGTACGCCGTGAAACAACTCTGCCACTTGTGAATAATAAAAAAAAATTCTTTGTACAATTCAAAGATGTAATGTGTACATAAAATTTCAATTATGTAGAATAGTTTCAATGCAAAAGAATCTTGAAAATTCGCTTATTTTTGGCTGCCTCAAGGGACTCCCCCTTAAGGATTGAGATACCGAGAGATTTCGCCCGTCTCGTAGAGCCGTTATACAAGATTTTGCAAAGTTACCAAGCAGTCCATCAGGACGAATTGAAGCTCGTCCTCCTTGAAGGCGTTTCTGCCGTTTTTCTCATACGCCGACCATATATTGCTCGTGATCGCGGCTGTGACTCTGGCGTCTTTGTCGCCATAGCCGCTGTACGCCAGCAGTCCGCCGTCCCTGCTCAACAATCTGGAAAAGTGAATCGACACGCGGGCTCGTGTTTATCATTTCCATCGATACGCAGCAGTGTCAAAAACCGAGCGCGGACACTCGAACATAACCTCACTGTTTGCGAGAAATTCGCTTTCGTTGGTTAAAAACTGCTCGAGAAATTCGCTTACAGTGTGTTTTCAACGCCCCCGGTATTGGCCTGACTCAAGACTTGAGTGAGAGCCTTGGGCTTCAACATTTTTCGTCGTTTCCGTCAATCGTTTCGAGTTTACGCGGAGGTTCGTGCGCGAAATTTGACAAGACGCTGATTCGATTGCTCAAGGGGGTGGAAAAGTTTTCACCGATGACCGGAAGTCAGCGAGTTCGTGAGAGAGCGCGTTTCCGGTTCGAGGGCCAATCAAGCTCCGGCTGCGACTCAACGCGGCTGGCCTATTGGACGAAGAGCCTCCGCGAGTTTCGCCTACGAGTGGCTACGAGCCAACGGCCTCGAGCGCACAACAGTCGCCGCGAGCTTATTGGTTATGTTCGCTGCGCCGAAATGAATGCGCGTCGGACATAACCAATAAAGAGGTGCGCGACCTCGCGACCTGCGAAACGGACGCTGGCGAATCGTCGACGATGAATACGCGGCTTGGATCGCCCCGTGCTGTTTGTACTTTGTGTATCACCTGCGTGCCTGGGCACGTTCTTTTAACTTTTCTTTTCACGAGCGCTCGCGAGCGCAAAAAAGTGCACGACCGTCCGATCGCGAGATGCGAACTTTTATGAGGAAAAAGAAGCGCTGGTATGGAACTGCCTGATCGACACTCACGGAGTGAAAATTGAGAATAATTTGCACACGAGCACACCGTCATGGGCTGACTCGATAGGTATGATCTCTCCTTTATTTACTCTCGTTTGCAAATTAACGCGCTTCGGCGCCGTACGCGTCTCGCGTAAACATTGTTACGGAGTTTTACTCGGTGAACACGCGTGTTTTTTGTTTCATCCGAGACGTGCGTTGTACTCGCAGTGCTTCGGAAGCCACGATGTTTTTGGCCGCGGGAACACAGTGACGAGCATCGTTTTGCGGGAAAATCTAACGCGTATTGTTCGAGAACGAAACGCGAGAGAGACAGCTGTTCGATGAATTCAATTTTTCGTTCTCTTTGAACATCTTGAAAGGAAATAACAAAGTCTCACATCCTGGTCTGCTAAAAGACGCAGGAAATGCAGCTCTCCGTTTTCCCGAAACGCGGAGCGTAGGGAAGAAAATTTGGATGCTGCAGTTTTATTTAGCAGTCGTAACAAACCCAAACGAGTAACTTTTTGCAGAAACGAAGAGTCTCACTCCCAGCTCTGTTAAAAGACGCATATAGTGTAGCTCTTCGTTTTTCCAAAACATAAAGCGTTGCAGAGAAAATTTGGTCGCCGCAGTTTCGCTTCACATTTGAAACAAACCCAAACAAGTAACTTTTCACAGAAACGAAGAGTCTCACCCCCAGCTCTGTTGAAAGACGCATAGAATGTAGCTCTCTGTTTTTCCGAAACATAAAGCGTTGCAGAGAAAGTTTGGTCGCCGCAATTTCGCTTGATATTCGAAACAAACCCAAACAAGTAACTTTTTGCAGAAACGAAGAGTCTCACCCCCAGCTCTGTTAAAATAAACTTAGAGTCTATCTCGTCGTTTTTCCAAAACATAAAGCGTTGCAGAGAAAATTTGGTCGCCGCAGTTTCGCTTAATATTCGAAATAAACCCAAACGAGTAACTTTTCACAGAAACGAAGAGTCTCACTTCCAGCACAGAGTGTAGCTTTTAGTCTTCTCAAAACGTGAAGGGTCGCAAAGAAAATTTGGTTCCCAAAATTTCGTTTGCCCATTGAGCGTGCAACGCGCGTCTAACGAATCATTTCTGCCCAAAGTTTTTCAGCCTGCGCGTTAACATGCTGGAGAAGACAATGTACGAAACGAGCGGCGGCTCGGATGTGGCGGGACCCGCGGACCAAGACGGTATAGCGGGTCTCAACGAGAAACTGTTGAAACTACTGTCGATCGTGTCGCAGAGAACGCGCAATCTGTCCGACACTTACTCCAACACGGACTCGGAGAGTCAGGGGGAGAACGGCGGAAGCGCAGGCGGGACGAGCCATACCGCCATGGTTCACTGCAAGTACGATTATAGTTTCGTTCGTCACGGCAGTCCTATGAATTCAAAAAATCCACCAAATTGGCTACCGCCTGTAGGAGTTTTTTGGGACATTGAAAATTGTCAGGTAGACTCTAGGTATTTTTATATCTTGACGCGGAGAATGGGCACAAGTTACATGTTCTAATTTGCACTCGAAGGAATCGCGAAGTTTTGGTTATTGAACGTGATCTCCCGGTGAAGTTGATCGCAGATGCTCTTGCCAAAAAATAAAGTCTTACTTTCTTCGAACAATAGTAGCGCAAATAAAAAAAAAATCATGTCAAATTTCAACTCAGTTAATTAAAAAGTCAAATCCGAGTTATTTCGTTAACTTTTTTGTCCCGTAAGATTTACTCGAAAAATTTGCTCTTCAAACTTCAACAAACTCAACAACTAATTAATATTGTAAATTCCGGTTGAATATTTTCAAAACGGGGCTTTGCAGTTTTCGAAAATATATAACTTCGATATTATTTTTACTCGAATTAAAGCTATTTGAAAAAATCTCTTATTTAAAAAAACAAAATGTCTGCATATTTTGAATGGCTGTAATTTCTCAAAATAAGATCGAGAATTTTTTCAAAACGCTTTTCAAGGCTGTGAGGCTCAGCTTCGAGAATTATCCTTGCAAATAAAATGGAGAAAAAAAAACGATCGAGTCAGAAAGCCTTAAATTTGTGACCAATTTTTTTCATATTCTAAGTACTCCGAAAGAGTTTTAAAAAACTTGCCTCAGTTGAGGCGCTTCTCGTGATAAGTTCCCAGCCTTCCTTCGAGCGTAAGTGGAAAAGTAGAATTGCCCTATCTCCCGATTTTTCGTTAAATTGCCATGACACCTGCCGTAATTTCGTACGAAATGTTGGAAACAGGTGCCGAAGGGTAAATCGGCAGCGGCCGTGGCTCAAGTGATAAGAGACACGTTTTTTCACGGCTATAGGGAGGTCGAGTTCGTAGTGGTTTGCGATGTACAAAAGCAGAACAAGCAGATCATCCATGAGCTCTATAACGCTCAGGTGAGTAAATCGACCCCCCCCCCCCCCCCCTCCACCCCGAATTGGACGTAATTCCGTTCGAGGAGTGACGCACCGCCTTGGGCCGAAAACAGATATGAGGATTCTTTAATTCGTTTAAGAGACCAAGTAAATTCATTAAAGCTTCATTAAAAAGTTACAATTACGTTTATAAAGTTTCACAAAAAAGTGTACGGAAATTTGAAATTTTTATTTTCAATGAACAATGGCGGTATAGCAGTATGAACATTTTTACAAGCGCGGTAAAGTTTTTAAATTGTTAGCATTGAGCCTGAAGTGCAAAATCAGAGTTTCTTAAGGGGGGAAATCCCTCTAGGCAGCCGAAAATAAGCGGATTTTCAAATTTTTCTTTTTATCGAAACTATTTTTTGGAAATACTATATGTAGTTTGGAAATGTAATATTATTACATCTTTTAATGTTGCAAATATTTTTTAAAAATATTACCAAATACATCCTAAAAAATCAAAAAAGTGAAAATTCGAAAAATGGTACTTCTTCAAAAAAATGCTTTCTTCTTCATGAAATTTTCACTATAGTATGTGTAAATAAAAAAATTCGTTTTTAAAATGATCGATCAGATAGTTATCAAGTTATCTTGTACGAGGTTCACGAGCGGCCATCTTTAAATATAAAAAAAAAATTGGTAAAATTAAAGAAATGTAATATGTACATAACATTTTAATTATGTAGTATAATTACTTTTGACATCGAAAAATCTTCATAATTCGCTTATTTTCGACTAAAGGGATCTCCCCCTTGATGTACATATAAACAAACAAAACTCTAAAAACATACCAAAGATTTTAGAAAAATGTTGAAAAATTCCCTTCCAATTTACATTTTTACAATTATTATTATTTTATTCTGAAAAAATACGTGTGCATAATTTGTCAAAAAAAAAAATATATAAAAAAATTCCTCGTTACTTCTCCAGTGTTTCTCATCCGCATTAAGAGGGGCGTCCCTTTAGGCGAGGAAAAATTGCTGATATTCATGGTTTTTTTTTTCAAAGTAAAGATGTCTTCGCCATTTTTTAAACTAAGGGTATGTTTTATTACTACTTTTGGCTGTTCCATGGTATTTAAAAAAAATTAATCTTTTACAATGGCGGCGGTATGACAGTCTTCTAAACGGGTTGCGACGGATGTGGTCAGACGGCGTTACACGTAGCGTCGGTGGAATTAGCCTGAAAAAAAAACCAATGAAGATTTTTCATTCATTCACACTGAAACGCAAAATATGAACCAAGAAAACGTAAGAAATGTTGAAAATCGATTAAATGGTACGCTTTGAACCAAATTGAATTTTCCGGAAAAAAAATGGCTACATTTTGCAATAAAAAGATACTTTTTTATTCTCTAAAACATTTAGGGTCATGTTTTAGACAATAAGGTTAGAAAGATTCATACCAAATTTCATCAGAATCGGTCGATTAGTTTTTGAGCTATACAGTAGAGCGTCGATTATCCGAATCAATTGGGACCGGGCGCCTTTCAGACAATCGAAAATTCAGTTAACCGAACAGCAAAATTCCGTGGGCGAAAAAAAACGTGGATTCTTTCAATATGATAAAATGTATATATTTATAAACACAATGAACACGAATATTAGGTGTAGTAAAAAGAAATCCATTATTTTTACATGAAATTGAAGGCAAAAATAATGAATTTCTTTTTACTACACCTGTGTTAATAATAGAAGTACATTTTTGGTGAATTGCAAATAACCGTTGTATCATTTAATGATATAGGACAAAGTTAAAAATGTATTTAAAAATAATAAAAATTCGTGCATCTTCGAGTTCTTATTTATTTACTTCTGAAAAAGTCGACGATTTTCTTCTCCTTTACAATGGAAGCTCGTTGCTTTGCTGCCAAATCTCGATTGCTAGCGGAAAGCAAAGTGCGCGCGAGCGTAGACCGAGATAGTGGAGGGGCCGTACAACAATGTATAAATCGTGCAACAATTATAGGGCGTAATAGTCCGAATAACTGGGCATTCGGATGAACAAAATTATTGTTTAGATAATTGATACCTTGGATAACTCAAATCGCCATTCGGACAATTGACGTTTCGGATAAACCAAATCGCCATTCGGATAATTGACGTCCGGATAATCGACGCTCTACTGTACGTCACCCCAATTTTGAAAATGCTGTTTAGAAAACCGTGCCATACCGCCGTCGTTTTGAAAGATTAATTAAAAAAACCATGTAATAGCCAAAAATAGTAGTAAAACATACCCTAAGTCTGTAAAATGGCCGAAATCTTTTATTTAACCCTTCCTTGCCGCACTTATATTTGGCCACGAGTTTGACACACTGGGTCAATTTGACCCGGATAATATTTTATCCACCTGCCCTTAACAACCCGTCGGTCGGTTTTTATTGAAAAAAATCCGCGATACACTTTAAACCTTTCTTAATATGTCTGCATGATTGAAATTCGGAAAGTAGAAAATTCAATTGTAAATAATTATTCAATCCTTTCAATTTTGGGAAACTGAGCATTTTATTTTAAATCAGCCAACGCTTTGGTATTCCGCTCCAGGATCAATCCCAAATCCGGAAGAAAATCCAGCAAAACCCAACTCTCCAGCAAAAAAAATCCTAAAAAACTTGGTGCTTTTCCTCGCGTACATCTCGCCGCATGGAAAATGTTCAATACCGTCCCTTCGAGTCAACCTCAGTCTCAGTTTTCGGTCTACCACGTTCGACCCTTTAGGGCGGGAGCCTGAATTAGAAGGTCCATAAAGCGTTTTTTCGGGAATTTTTTTAGAAGGGAAAAAACAAGTTAGCGCAGTAAACATTGAGGTATCTTTTCATGTATATTTAAAATGCGTAACAAAAAATGTTCAACATGAAATAACAAACGACTGCAGATTTATCAGCCCATTCCATGTGCGTCTTGCCACTGCAGTCCCCAATTGGCGGGAAAGATGCAGCTCGTAATTCTTAATTGAAACAAAAAAAAACAATAAAATTTTCAATTGTCATATATTTTTCTTCTGGGTGAATTAAGAAAAAGCTGAAAAAATCGTGATATTATAACTTTTCTCAGATTGGAAAAAAATGTCTTGAAAAAAAAACACTAACGTGCTATAAAAATTATTTTTAAATACTTTTTCAACGACTTTTTCAATTCAGTTAGAAGAGATTTTAATACTGAAGAAAATAAAAATCGTGAAAATGAAAACTGAAGAAAACGCGCTTTAAAGTTTTCAATAGGAGGAAATATCAATATCAAATATCAATCGCTTCTCTGCTTTTGGCATTGCATCTTCGAAAATATTTACAATTGGCCTCCGTAACTTTCTAAATATAATTCTTGAATTATTTATCTATCGATTTAAGGCTGGTCATACATTTACAGCGATCAAAAAATCGATTTCTTTTTTATCTTTAAACGATAGAACTATAATGTAGAATATTTTCCTAAAGTATCAAAGCGAAATTCGAAAAACTGAGTGTTCTCCCAGACGGATGACATTTCGGAAAGAAAGACGTACGTCTTCCAAAGCGACGAGCGATGTTTCTTTTCTACCGAAATATCAGCCGTCTCGTAGAACCTTTCGAATTAGCGCTCAGTCCCTCTGGCCCTGGCCGGCTCGATCATCGCGAGCGCGCAACAAGTTCGTCCCGTGAATTGACAAAACAATTTCTGGCGCGCGCACCAGGTGAACTTGATCCACGTAGCGGCTACGTACAAGAACGCGGCTGACGAGAAGCTGAAGCAGTCGATAAGAAGGTTCGCCGACATCCACGGGAGTCCCGCCTGCATAATCCTCATAACGAGCGACATAAACTTCGCCGTGGATCTCAGCGATCTTCGACACAGAAAGAAACTCCACGTTATATTGTTGCACAACGATCGTCCGTCGGAGGCTCTCGTTCTGTGCGCCAACGAGCACTTCTACTTCGCGGAACTCATGGAGAGTCTTCCGGTCAGGACACCGATCAAGGTAAAAAATAAACTACGCTTCAGGCAAATTATCGACACGATGGAATTAATAAAAAAAAAATCGTAAAAATACAAGGCTTGTTTCGCTTGTTTTATTTGTTTGTTTTGTTCGTATTTGTTTATCTTGTCACGTTTGCGAAATCAATAATAAAGAAAAATAGTAAAAAAAGGCGCAATGGCGACGTTCTTTTGAATTTCTTTTTACATGTTTTGTTTCGTTTTCCGTTGAATCTTGGCTAATTTCACGTGTCTTGTCCGTCACTCGAAAATTGTCAATTCCCGATATTTCGATTCCACGGTGTCGGTGTCCGAGCGTTTGGTAATCCCTAGAAAAACAACACACCAACCATCCACAGGTTCCCGAGTGTCGTGATCTTCTAGTTAGTAATCTCCCGAAGGACAAGAGCCTCAACTCGATAAAGCGCCGTCTGAAGCATCTCTCGGACAATTGCGGCGGTCGGGTGACGGAGATCAATCCAAATGTGGCGACCTTGCGCTTCGGTTCGGAGGCCAGCGCGGACAGGTAACGAATAGGGTACTTTACTCTATGTAAGAAAAATACCAAGAATGTATAAACAACGTAGTTTTCGCAATAAGCAATCGAATAATGTTGGTTTTAATTCATAAAAACACCAAATAACTTTTATAATTCATTTTTTTTTAAATTCTCTTTCCATCTGTTCAACGAACATGCGAAACGGTAGCCGCCATAATGGATTCCGACGTGACGTCATTGACGTAGTAAACAAAGAAAGCGGTAGACGTATTACTGTCTAACCCGTGAAAGAGTCAACTATATATTCTCGTTTGTCATGGTTAATTGCAAATTTTCAAATAGTTATCCGTACTTCGAAAAAGAACAAATGAGTTTTTTCGGACTATGACTTTGAATCTCTTCTCGCAAGTTTTAACCAAGTCTACCTCGTATTTATATCAATTGGGATTTTGATCCACAACTTTTTCGGTTTACACTAGTATTCTTACATTTAAAAACAACACACCAATGATAGGGATTGTAGGTCACTTTTAACCAAAAAAATTTACGTATTTACAATTGGCGCAGCGTCGATGTTTACTATGCAAGTGACGTCACGGACCGAAGCAGCATGGTGGCTAGCGTTTTCGCGCAGTAATTAGAAATGTATAATTTGGGGCGGGATATACATTTACAACGGTCCAAAAATCGATTTCTTTTTTTTTCTTTAAGGCGTTACCCCCACTTGTAGCGCAAAAAAGGCCTTGTTTATGAATTTTTTTAAAGAAAACTAGAAAATTTTTTTAATCGATCAATATACCATCTTAAAGAACACATCTTGAAGAACTTTCAGTAATTTTTTTATTGAAAAATATTACATTGTTTAGTGGCAAATGGCCGTCAATGAAATAATGTTTTTATATACACGGTTTGCGGTGACCAACATTGCGGCGAAGTGAATCATCTGAAAAAAAAAATGCGGATGGATTTAGTCAAATATAAGTATAAACTAGTCTTTAATCGAAGGATTTTAAAAAATATTCATTTTTCACAAAATGGCGGACAGTCAAAGTTAATGGTTCGATTTTAACGAAAAAAAACGGCCGTTTTTTGGCTATAAAACGGCCATTTTTTTTTTTTTCGAAAAAAAAATCGAACGATTAAAGACTACATTTTTATGTATTAAATAAGCCTGCAAAATTTCAAGAAGATCGGTTCATTAGTGTTCGAGTAATCTTGGTCACCGACTTCAGAAATGCCATTTTGAGAAAAACGCGTTTAAAGTTTCAATTTCAGTTTACGCGAAGAAAATATTTTTTTTTGTAAACTTACATCATCTATTCCGGGCCCATACAGAAGTGTGGGCCCGGATACTTATACTTCAAAAAAATGCAATAAAAAAAATCGATTTTTTCAAAATCGCAAGTGGGGTTAACCCCTTAAACATTATAACTATATATGTAGAATATTTTCCCAAAGTATCAAAGCGAAAGGCGAAAAACTTCAAACGTTACAGTCCGTCAACGTTGTGCCTCACCGCTCGGATTCGGAACGGGCGTGAACTTCAAACGCGTTTTTTTCAAAACGTCATCATCGAAATTGGCGTGTAGGATTACTCAAAAACTATTAAGGGGCTATACCAGTGTGCACGCTGAAAATTTTGATTTTCGGGAATTTTTTGGAAGAAAAATACTCAATAAAATGTTTCGGAAAATTGAGAATATATTTGGCTAAATTTGACCTATATTACGTAATTTTTTCATAGAAAAATATTGAGATCCAAGCGACTTATGCGCTGCCTTCGGAGGCGCCAAAAAAAAAGTTCTTCCACTGCTGACATGATTCCGGCCGATTGAGTAGCTGAAACCGAAAAAGGAAAAAAATGTTAAACAGGAAGGTATTTCCTGTACAATGACGTAGGATTTTCGAAAAATATCAAAATCTAACAAAATAGCGTAGTTATGAAAAAAGTCTGTTTTCTTGCCTATAAAATGGTCGTTTTTTCAATGCCAAATCGTCAATTTTCATCCAATCAAACATATCCTACGTCATTGTAGAGTAAATATATTCAAGAGTACTCAGTTCAAATTTCAAGTCAATCGGATAATTGCTAATGAGTTACAATGTCAGCAAATTTGAAAAATCTCATTTCGAGAAAAACGCGTTTAAAGATTTAACTATCGATTTTCGCAAGATAAAATGATATTGGTATAAATCATATAAATGATAATGATATTCTTAAAAGTATAAACTGTCGAAAAAGGCAAGAAAAAATCGATTTCTTGAAAGGGTCACACGTATAGCCCCTTAAGCCGATTGAGTTGAAACTCGGTAGAAATATCGATAATATTGGCACCTTCTACTTGACTTTTTTTTGTAAGTGCGTGCTATTTTTTAAATTTGCATTTTCTTCATTTTTATTACCGTCACATAGAAACTATACATGTTCCAACTGAAAAAATGTTTGAACTTTTTTGCAAATCAAAGTCTACAAGAAGCTAGACTGCACGCCCATTCGCAACTCCCGCGGCGACCTTGCTGTAACCTTCTGCCACAGCTCCGCCATTTTGATCATGAATTAATTTGAAAAAATTCTTTCGCATACTTAAATATACTATTAAAGTATCCCTAAAGTTTGATAATTGTAGAATAATTATTTCTTAGTTTAAAAAATCCTTCAATATTGCTTATTTTTTCCTGTCTAAATGTATATCCCGCCTTAAATGCATTTTTATGGCACTTATCGATTTCATAAAATATAAGTAGAAATTCTAGTAGTTTATTACCACCAAAGGTACAAATTGAGACATTGCTTAAAAAAGGGCGCAATACCATATACCCTCGTGCGCGACTCGAAATACCCGCGTACTCGCGCTACCACCTTAGCAAGCGCGAAAGATTCCGCGCGGGAAAGTCTAGTGGGGACGGGGCTTATAAGTAGGAGGAAATTCACAAGCGAGCCGGCAATGTAACGAATTTAATTCGGCCACGCGACGTATCAGCGAGTATCGAACAATCGAGATATTATTTGGAGGGAAAAAGAAAAAGAGATACGTGAGAATAGTATCCTCGCGAGTCGCTTGATAGGAAACAAATTTTATTTATTTATTTATTTATTTATTTATCGGAGTAGCGTTATATTGGCCAGGAGAAATAAGTGAAGAGTTTGAGCTACCGATGGTCCTAGCGAGCGTTTTATATCGCGGTGAGTAAGATACTCGAGAGAGAAAAAAGAGTTTTGGATATTTCGCATATTTTTGAGACCGGCAAAAGTCTCGGTTTTCAAAAAGAGAAATAATTGAGATTGACGTCGATGTTTGCGTCGTTGGAATGCAATGTTTTTTTTTTGTTAATTTTTAATTTGTTTTTATCATCCAAAGTATTTTATTTTGCAAATTCAGCCCGTGAATATCTAATAAAAATACGTAAAAACGTTTGAGTGATTTTTACAAGTGGGTCAGAAAAAACTGGACGATCGTAAAGAATTAATTATCGTTGCATTCCAACGATGCAAACTTCAACATCACAATTGGGAGCTAATCGCGGATAGATCCGAATTATTTTTGCCGATCGGAGCACGATCGAAATCCAAACAATCGAGATTGGAGGTCAAGCGAAAGCCGACGTCGGAAGACAGTGCCTCGGAGGACAATCGCGACGCCTCTCAATAACAGCTGCGACGTGTATAAAAACAGATTTTTTTTCTTTCTTTCTCTCCTCTCGTCAGGGCCCAGAAGCGTATGGATGGCGAGGACGTCTACGATCACAAGATTGTCGTGAAGTTTCTCAAGGAAAAGGAGAGCCCTACGGGCAAAAGTCAAGGTTCGTGTTTATCGGTGTGTCGTCTTTTGAAACGGGCTAACCGTTGAAACGCAATGGCGTCTCAGTAGGGTATTTTTCATTGGTAAAGGATATCGAATGATAAAAATTGTTCGCGCGTTCAGATAATACGTTGCCGGTTGATCCGGCGAGTGAGTCCGAGAGAGCACCAAGCTCGCCCGCACAAATGTACAGCGCTAGTGGAGCGATAACGGGCGCGCGAAGCCTGCCGGGCACACCGCACTACAATCCCTCGTCGCCGGTAGTCGGTGCCTACGCAGGTTGGAACGCTCCTCATTGGCCTCCGAAGAACCCTCCGCCCGGGTGAGTTTTTCAATCTTTTTAACCCTCGATTGAAAGTTTTCTTTACTTTGAACGAAAAAACATTTTTTCGTTTGCTTTTTTGTTCTTTGAAAATTTATTTTAGACAAAATATCAAAGAGCCTTGAAAAACGATCATCGCTATTTTTTATTTTATTCTAACCTATTTTTACAGTTTTATTTATTTTGCTATTTTATTTTTATTCATTGTATATTTTGAATTCAGTTTTCGTATACGATTTTTATTTGCCCGGAAAAATTCCTAGAGGACCCGCACAATGTTTTAGAAATATGAATGTTAAAATTAAAAGGTTATATATATGTAGGACATTCTTTTACATTTATTTTTAGAAAAATTACGCATGATTGTCTTTTTTCTGAATTTTTAAAAATTATTAACGTGTCAATTGCCAAGAGTTTTTTCAATATTTCGCACAAATCTTTGGTACATTTTTCGTGTTTTATGTCTAGATTGAGAAACACTGGTACTCCGCTCCAGGTTCAATCCTATAAATTGAAACAATAATCTATCGCGCTCCAGCAAAAAAACGTAGAAAAAATTCGGGCTGGTCGTGCCGTCTTTGAAAATAAAAATTTCAACGAGTTTTTTCTACTCTTTTTTGTGTGCATTTTGAAGAAATAATAAGAATAATATATATGTCGATTGTAAAGAGATTTTCAATTTTTCGCAACAATCTTTTATGCGTTTCAAGGTTAAGTTTTTCAAATTTTTCATCCCTAAATTCATTACTTCGTTCATTTTGTAAAAAAAAAAGATGTTTTGTTTTTTTTGTCCAGTACGCCTATTCATACGGAATACGTTCTCAGAAAATTTCTTGTAGAATAAATATCAGTAAGAATGAAATAAACGATCAATGTTACAATGTTTGTAAGTTTATGCTTTTGTTTTTACGAAGATTATTTGCCCATGAGAAAATCCCTAAAGAAGGACCCGAAAAATTATCCGAATCGGGACTCAAGGGATTCTTTAACGAGCAAACAAAAATTGTAAACTGAAAATATTTCAAACCCAAACAAACATTGTGACAAAAACTGTAAACAAATAAAGAAACGAAAAAATTTTCTGAATAAAAGATATATATACATAAAAATAATATAGTGTTTGTTTGCGCTGAGCATTTGAGTAAATCTCTAAAGGTCGAAAGATTACATACGGATATACATGAGTTAATATTCTAATTTTATCGGTTTCACATTTATTGCTCAAATTCCTCAAATAATTTTAAACCCACACTAACATAATTCCTCAGGGAACTTCATTATTCAGTTAATTTTTTTAACGTTTTCATGGCGTAGTATTAAAAATATTTCAAACATGCCGAAAACTTTATTAAGAAAAAATGTCAAGGTAAATTAAAAAAAATATCGATATTTTATTAATAATCAATCCATGTGTTTTTTTCCTCATCATGGTGCGGAAAAAAATCCTTAGCGAATATTCGATATTACGATAGTCTTCGATATTCAGAATTTCAGCTAGGACGATTTTTTTCAAAATTATCTCCGTTTTTCCCGTAAAGTGTCAACAAAACAGATTTCCGCAAATTAAAAATATTAAATTCATTTAAAAAAAAATTGAACTTTTAATGTGCTTCAATTACATTTGAAAAAAATTGAATTAATTTCCTTAAAGAAAATTTAAAATTGTCTTAAATATTTGTTTAAATAAATTTTTAAGTTCCCTTTATTTAAAGAAAAAAAAATTCTTTAGGATGACGCGAATCCGAGAAAGAGTCCTCGAGTCGCGAGTCGATTGAAAAAGTCCTCGCAGATTCGGACAATGAAGGTGTTTTGATCTTATCTGACTAAAGAATATTTTTAAAAAGAAGTTTCCAATCCTCAACTGCGGTTCTCTTCTAACGAGCGACAAAACTAAAAAAATGTTGTCAGGATGATGCCGCCGCCGCCGCAGGTATTCGTCGGTAGATCGTTCAGCAGCAACGGCGACGCGATCTATAACAACAGATCGTACGGCGAGATGTCGAGAGCGAAGTCGCCCAGGGTCTATCCGATCGGTGGATCGCAACCCTACGGTCACCTGGTCGACGATTTCCAGCAGCAGAAGCAACAGCCGCAGCAGCAGCAGCAGCAGCAGCAGTACAAACACGAGCAGAGAGGAATGCCGTTATTCTGGAAGCGCGGCCAAATACCGCAGGTTCGGGACAACCTTGCGACGAATGGCGGCGGTTGTCGTACGCCCGATGACATGGGACGAATACGCGGCACTCATTCACATTTGAATTATCATCAGGAGTGGAACATGCAGAGACCACCCATTTATCCTTTCGATTTTCCTCCAGGTTAGAATGGCAATAGTAATAGGGTATTTACTCTATGTAAAAAAATACTCACAATGTATAAATAACGTAGTTTTCACAATAAGCAATCGAATAATGTTGGTTTTAATTTATAAAAACAAAATAAATTTTATAATTCATTTTTTTAAATACTTTTTCCATCTGTTGAACGAGCATGACTGGATCTCTTCTCGCAACTTTTAATCAAATCTTCCTCGTGTTTATATCAATTGGCATTTTAAGGTAGTCCTATCGCCAGGCTCCAATCCATAGGATCTTCATAATTTTTTTGAGCTTCACTAAATATAATAATAATCGTCTCTGTAAATTTTCATGGTCTTTTATCGATCCAATTACAGAGAACAGAAATATTAAAATTGCGTATTTTTGTGAGCGAATTCCGAGACGACATACAAAAACCCAATTTCCGGTCGGTACAAAAGTGTATATAATAGTGGGAATCCGTCAGATTCTTAAAAATAATCAGATTTACATACTTAACACTTTTAGGATTCCAGTGCTCTCAGAAAAAATTATGCTTATTGACCTAATTTTTATGCAATATCAAGTTTAATTTGAAATTCCGGTATTGGATTTATTACCACTTGCTACGATAAAGAGACGTGACAGCAAGGCAACAGCTGACTGTAGTCCTAACCTCATCTCATTCGAATTTCCACACATATTTCATTTTTAACCGACATATTTCGCCGACACAAATTTTCCACGCTTTTTACCAGTCGTGGCCCGAATACAATGCTTTATATTTCCCGCACCTGACATTGTTTTGACAGATCGACGTTGAAAAGCATGGAGGTTAAACTCGCCTGGTTGAGTCAAAAGAGACGGAGATAGAACCAATATTGCCAAATATCAAACCTAGAAATACTGCGCGAATCGTTGGGATAACTATTTTTTCATTTTTCTAATTAAATGTGAACATTCATCAAACAGTTTACACGTGGAAAATTCAGTTACTAATTTTTTTTTGCATATGTTAAAATATAAATTGTACAAGTCTCAAGTATGATCAGTGGTATGACTAGTGTGAAGCGATAGGACTACCTTAATCCACAGCTTTCCCGGTGTTTTTACTCTAGTATTCTTACATTTAGGAACAACACACCAATGATAGGGATTGCAACTCACTTTTGACCAAAAAAAACTTTACGTATTCACAATTGGCACAGCGTCGCGTTTACGCGCGGAAATTTGAAATGTAAATTTAAATGCATTTTTATGGCACTTAGCGATTTCATAAAATAGAAATAAAAATTCTAGTAGTTTATTATCACTAGAGGATCGAATTGAGCCACTTTCCGAGAAAGGGTGTAATACCTTATTGACAACCTATTATTGCCACTTACCGATCGTCTAACACGATTATTCGAGCCTCCGAACAATGTTTTCCCCCAAAATTTGCTCTTATTCGACAACTGGGAAAGGTGTCAAATGTCGATATTGGGCGAATTTGGAGATTCAAAATTTGAGCCACGATTTTATCGTTTTCGCTCAGGCTGGGGACCACCGAGCAATTTGAAGAGGCGCAGTCCGTCGCCTATGTACGCGGGACAAATGAGGGAACACCAGTGGAACGGCCATCAGATGCAAATGCGAAACGTCAGGACCCCGTCGCCTTACGAGGGCTGCGCCGTGCAAGCTCACGGTCAACAGGTCAACCGCAATTCACCGTACCAGCACAGCGAGCCCGAGAACGAGGAGGTCGAGGTTTGTCGTTTTTTTCTTCTACTTTTGTGTCCTGATTTTGATTTTTAATACTTTCGTCGTAAATTTTTTTGAGGAGTTTCGAGGCTCGTGAAATATTCAGATACGAATGAAATTTATATCACCGAGAGATCGATTTATGGTGCAGTAACTGTCGAAAGATCAATCATTTTCACAACATCGTTTTGCAGATATTTAATGTTTAAGTTGAATTTTTGTTATTTCGATTTTTTTTAACATTAAAGTGTATGGTTTCAAATATCTTTCACAATTTTTGTAATAGAAAATATTCAGTAATGTGGTAGATAAAATGGTTTGTGCAGAGAAAAATTTACCGCAAATGATAACTACGTAAAATTTATTCGTTTGACCCAACAAACAAAACTTCTTATTCGAATCTTCGATTAAAACGGAATTCACCTGCAAAAATTGTAGCCGATCCACCGTGGAAGTTTTTCACAATAATTTATTAAATTTTGCTATGCGACATCTGTCTCTCTCTAAACGGTGATCGGAGCGTCAGCTGTGAATGCTAGGGGAAATTCCTAGATGGCAATTCACGCAGAATACGATATGAATGTCGCCGAATGCCTACGCTGCAGATCATGCTAAATACAATAAGAATAGAATAAAAGTAATAATAAAACGAAGGCTAAAAAATTAATAAAAATATGTTGATTGTCGATCTTAATTTTTTTTTATTGATTATTACGTATACAAATATGCATATGAAGAACGGCTGTAAACATTTTCATTTGGAAAACTTTAAAATTTCTTTCTGTTTTCGTTCTGTATATTTACCTGAAGATGAAACTTTAAAAACTGCCCAATCAATCTCTTGTTATTTATCTGCGTGAACAAAAGCAGATCTTTTTTCTGTTAAAAAAACGACCACTCACACGTAATTGTACTATGTTTTGACATATGTCGAGTCGTTGAGAGGCGATGTTTGAATTCTTCTAAAGTGAGGCTATGTAGCGTTGCCAACTGCTTAAAACATGGACTCACTAGTAAAGTCGATAATGATCAACCGAGTGCTTAATAACCAATGTCGATTGTAAGTATTTATGAAAATCATAAATTTTCATTCTAAGGAGTACCGAAATAAAAATACTTTTTCATAAGATTAAATTCTATGTATTTTAAACATTCGAAAGAAAAAAATTAAAATCGTTAAAATGGTCAGTTTGACTTCCGGTTTTTCCTCCGAACTACCTTAAATAATTTTTATAGCACGTTAGTGTTTTTTTTAACACATTTTGTTTCAAACCTGAGAAAAGTTATAATTTTACGTTTTTTTTTCTCGATCTTTCTTAATTCACCCAGAAGAAAAATATATGACAATTGTTAATTTGATTCATTTATATGGTTCCGTCAAGAATTACGAGCTGCATCTTTTCCGCCGATTGGGGACTGCAGTGGCAAGACGCACATGGAATGTTTCATGTTGAAACATTTTTTTATACATTTCAAATATACATGAAAAGATACCTCAATAGTTTACAGTGCTCACTTGTTTGTTTTCCCTTCCAAAAAATTCCCGAAAAAACGCTTTTTTCGACCTTCTGATTCAGGCTCCCTTAAGGCCTTAGGCCACTCTAGAGGCCGATAAAATAGGCTTTTTGGTTTTTTTTTGGAAAAACTACAAAATAAATCAAGATTACAAAAAAGGGTGTTTATCATACATACCAGTGACTATATACAATAATTTTTTTGACACGATTAATTCCAAAATGGCGGCTGTGCAGCGTTTTTGCGATGACGTCTCCGTTTTTCCAGGGTCCACGGTCGGACAAAAAGCTCCTGTAATTTTTGAATTATAATGAGCCAATGAATTTTTTTCGATTATATATAATAACTGCTATAGAAGTACGTAGGATTTTTTCGATATATTGATTTTTGGCCAAATAGCGCACTTTTAAAGTGGAAAGTGAAAAATCTGCCTGAAAAATCGTCAGATAATTGTTAATAACAAATGAACTATGCAATATAAAAAAAAAATCCTACGTACTTCCGTAGACAATGTATTTTTCAAGATATATTCAACATTTCAACGGAATCGGTTAAAAATTGTCTGAGTTATGTTTCCGGCCATCTTAAAAAATGCAGTTTTGAGATAAACGCGATTGAAATTTTGAGTAGCTCGCCGGAACCAGGCGTCCTTGTACTAAAATTCAAAAACCGAGTACTTAGAGATTTTTCCCGGTCATAATATTTTGGGACGTCATTTTTGCGGTCCTAGGGGATCATTTAAAGAAAATCGATTTTCCGAAAATTCTAGAGTGGCCTAAATGTAAAATTCAATTTATCCACAGCATTTCTTCAACCCCATAAACAATCGCAGTTGTTCGGGCCGGGAAAGCGCGACGTACACGCCGATCGAGCTCCAAGTGACGAATCTCGATCAGAACATGGAGCCGAAGGAAATAAAACGCGTACTCTCGGCGATCTTCATGGAGCACGTGATGGTACGATCGCGCTGTCTGCGCCAAACATCGAAAAATCCATCGCGCCCGCTACTCCGAATAACATTAATTTAGTCGCATTTTCAGGTGTTGCACTTGTCGGTTTTCATGCAATCCGACGGTAATTTCGCGGCGAGTGTGAAAGTTCCATCGCTGCCGGACGCGCAGTACGCGATCTCTCAGTTGCACCGTCGCAAAGTCGGCTACAAGAGGATACTCATATCGTACGCGCACGCCGGCGGCTCGAATCCGCAGCTGATACGATCGCAAATTGTGATTTTGTTGCAAGAAGTGCCGGGCCACAAATTGCCGCTATTCAAGTTTCGGGAGATGTACGAGAGTCGATTTCTCATTTCCGTCAGTGTGTCGGATTTGTACAAGATGAAGGACGTCTGCGTGATTACGGAGGATCCCGGCGGTCGTATGGTCTCGCTCAATCCCGATCACAGGAATACACCGTCACCCTGTCTCAGCAACATGTCGCAGGTACCTTTTTCTTTCTTTCTGATTTTCCTACGCCGTTGCGGCGTTCAGCGACAAATGGAGCTCGTGATGAATAACATACAGCCGAGTCTGAGGGTTCGCGATCGGAGTCGAGCTCTCGTTCCTCTCGTCGTTCGAGCTGCGATGATCATTCGTCGGAGCGATCGTTACTTAGTCTGATATCCAATCCTTGCCACGCTTGCCTAGAGGCTCTTGATGTCACGAATACTCAGTACGTTTCGCATTCCAGGAGGGACATCTCGATTTGCCATACTGCACGATTCATACCCCGAAACCGTGGCCCGACAAAGGCTGGGCCGAACAGGAAATGGCCGAGCTACCCAACGTCAGGATTTCCCTCAAAGTTCTCAGCAACAGGATACACCAATTGTTGACCACGCACAACGGTGGCCTCCCGTTACCCAGGTAATGTTGGTCGAAGTTGCGACGGGAGTTTTCTAAAATGAGGCTGAAGTTCGCGTGGTTGGAATGCAATGAACGTTTTTTGTGCTTTTGGAAAGATTACATTTATTTTCGTTTCTTTAGAAATCTGCTAATTGAATATGCGAAATGTGATTTCGGGTAGTAATGACAGTAGGGACATATACAAATTCGAAAGCACTCGTTGCTTTGCATCGTTGGATTGCAACGGTAGTAGTTTTGGGGCCGGGTTGAAATTCCGAACTTTGAATGCGCCGACGGTTTAAAATTCCTCATTTTAATGTTCCGAAATTACAAGGTTCGTCAGGATCATGCCAGCGAAAGTCTACACGGTTGACTGTAAATGATGTAGAACGTATAACATTGTCTGGAAAAATTTCAAAATTGACGTAAAATCACTTCTTGATATAAAAAAATTCTTGAAATAATTCGTCGATTTATTGAAAATGTTGAAATTTTAACAACTTCCATAACCGAATTATTTTGACGGTGTTCAAATTTTCGGAGTTTTGATTCGTGTCAAATTCTTTCGGAGTTTTGATCTTTTGGGGTAGTATTCTTTCGGAGTTTTGAGCGTTCTGATCATTCAAAGTTCGGAATTTCAACCCGGCCCCTTGTTACTTCCGTTTTTTTTTTTTTTTTCATTATTGTACGATTTTTTTTTCAAAATTTATATCGTAGATCTCTGAGTATCTTAAAAAATGGTTGCGGGATTTTTCGTAGGCAGAATGTTCCGAAAGAAATCGAAGCGACTTATAAATATTAATTTTCGTTGTAGTCCAACGATGCAGAGTTCAATGTCATCTAGAAATTGTTTATTGAACTCTAATCAAATTTTCATCAAGTTACAAGCCCTTTTTCATCAACTGCAGGAAATTATATATTCAACTTGAATTCCAATTCGCCATAAGGTTTTCGAATTCCCTCGTTTTGGTTCCTTCTTTACAAATCTCCAAATTAAATAAGCGAAACGCGATTTGGGATAGTAATAAACATAATAAAATTGAAAAATTTTCAAGCATTTTCGTTACACTGCACTTTTGGATTGCAACAAAATTTATTTTTTATTTTCATTTTCTCATTTTCATTATTGTACAGAATGTTTTTTCATACATTTATGATCCAAATTCCCGAGAATCTTGAAAAATGGCTGAGGGATTTTTGTAGGCAAAATCTGCCTACACAATCTGCAGAAATATTGATTATAGTCCAACGGTGCAAACTCCAATGTCATGCAGAAATTCTTTAGTGAACCCTAATAAAAACATTATCAAGTTAAATTAATTTTTTTTTCGACTGCAGAAAATTATATATACACTTTGAACAAATATTCCATTTCGTCATAAGTTTTTCGAATTGGTGACATTTTTTGGGTCTTTCTTTAGAAATCTTCAAACTCAATAAGCGAAACATGATGTCAGACCGTAAAAATAAGAAAATATGAAGATTTAAAAGCATTTCCGAGGCGCTGCATCGTTGGAACGCAACGGAAATTCTTGTTGTTATTTCCTCATTTTCATTATTGTACAGAATTTTTTTCCAAATTCATATAGTAAATCTCTAAATATTCAAAATATGGTTAAGGCATTTATAAAGGCGCAATCTGCCGAAAGAAATCGAAGCAACTCAGAAATATTAATTTTCATCGCAGTCCAACGATGCAAACTTGAATGCCATCCAAAAATTGTTTATTGGACTCTAATCGAATTTTTTTTAAATTAAAAACTCTTTTCCATCAATTGCAATGAAACTATATATTCAACTTGAACAAATTTTCCATTCGTCTTACGAAGGAAACAGCTTCCGATAGAAAAATATATATTCGTCTCTAACAGGATATTCTTCGCATCTCATAATCTCATTCGATTTCCTCAAACAAACATTTTTGCTTTTTGTGTTTGTACACAAAATCTCGAACCTTGTGATCCGAAAATGGCGGCTCTAAAAATGCCCTGAATCGTTTCAAAGTATAAATCCGTAGCTGATTTCTGCTCGAAAAAAATTGCGTAGAAAACATCATCTGTAGCGTACTGAGTCAATTCGAACGAACTATTTCCCTCGCAGTCTCCCAACTTGCTACGAGGCAGAGTTCAAGCAGCAGTTGGAAATCGACGAGAACGGAGTGCCCCTGGAGCACCTGATCTCGTGTTTGCCGTCGGTCGATTTGAAGCAGGGTGTGGGTAGCGTCAAGTACATCGTTTGGATCGGGACCAAAGTCCACGAGGACAGTCACGAGGGTAACATATTTCCCTTCGAGTCTCCATTGTCGTTTATCGTCCGTTGTTTCCCAATTCGGAATTCTTCGTCGTGTTTTCAGAGAACAAATGCGTGAGTCCCGCGCTCGCCAATCAGTTGGCTCTCTTCAGCAGAGAACTGGTGGATCTGCTAAAGACCGCTCCGCACTGCCAGTTGTCCTTCAATCGTTTCATTCCTGCCTATCATCATCACTTCGGCAGACAGTGCCGAGTGGCCGGATACGGTTTCACCAAACTGATCGATCTGCTCGAGGCGCTCACCCACACCGTTCAAGTGATGGGCGAGGGCAACAAGCGGACCGTGACGTTGTCGCATCGCGCACAGATACGGCGCTTCACGTCCGATCTGCTTCGCGTCCTCAAAGCTCAAGCCAGCAAGCAAATCACGCTCTCGGAATTCCCGAACGTGTACGCCAGAGTTATAGGTAAATAATGAGATTGAATCTATCGATTTAATTTTCGTAATTGTAAGACGCTGCTTCGTATTGCCGAAGATATCGGTAAAATTTGAAAATAGGAAATTTTACTCTATGTAAGAAAAATACTAAGAACGCATAAGGGGTTAGGCCACAGTAACGAGTATAAAATCATCAGCGAATTTAACAATTTTTTTCGTATGAAAATTGATTCACTCATAAAATTAATTACATATCTATTCAGTATGAATATCAAGCTGTTAAAAAATATTTTTTATTTTTTTTCGATATACAAAATGGCCGACTTGTATACTGTAATTAATTATTTACACAAATAATTAATTTTATGAGTGGATCACTTTTTCATACGAAAAAAATTGTCAAATTCGCACATGTTTTTATACCCGTTACTGTGGCCCAAGGCCTTAAGTGAATCGCACGTGAAGTTGTTTCCCAATCAATTGCCAAAGTTACCACCGACCCGTCGCTACGTACCGTTTGTGTTTCTTGGGTAATGTGCCTGGCGAAAAAAGCGCGAATCTAACGTGACCTTTCGTTTTCAGGCAAAGCCTGGGACGTCGTGGACTACGGTGTGTGCGAGATGGGCGACATACTGAGCGAGGTATCGGAGAACACGGTCGTGGTGACGAGTTTCAACGGCGACGACAAGTTGATAGCGATACCTAAGCGCGAGCAGACACCCGAGGAGATCGAGAGAACGAAGCAATTTGCGATCGAGGTGATCGAGTTGCTGGGTCACGCGCCGCAGTGCAGTATGCTCTTCAACAAGTTCGTGCCCTCGTATCACCACCACTTCGGCCATCAGTGTCGCGTCTCGGACTACGGTTTCACGAAGCTGATCGAGCTCTTCGAGTCGATACCGCACGTGGTGAAGATCGAGGACGCGCCTGGTGGCGAGCGAAAGATAAGTCTAACGGAGAAGGAGGGTCTTCGTGTGTTGGGCGAGCAGATCGCAAAGTTGGTAGCTCGTGCGCGCGGTGGTTTGAGCGTTTTCAACGTCGGCCAAGCATTTTTGCGTCAGTGCGGTTACGCGTTGCGACCGGAGGCCTTCCAGTGCGATTCGATGCCGTGCCTGCTGGAGAAGCTCTCGAACAGCGTGAAGGTGACGCAAACTCCGAGTGGCCCGATGGTCACGCTGGTCGACAAGTCGCACCTGCAGCAGTTGGGCCTCCAGTGTCGTCGAGTGCTGATGGACGAGCCCGAGCAGCGCATGCCCCTCGAGCAATTCCAAACGCTCTACGAGCGCTACTACGGCAGTCCTTGCGACACGAACGAGATACGGGAGAATCTCGCGCACGTCGTCAGTTTCACCACGGCGGATGACGAGAACGCGAGTATCGCGCTGACGGGTCTGGAACGCTTGGAAACGAACGTTTATCGGGTGATGATGCATCACGGCGGTAAGATGAACGTCTCGCAGTTCGAGGCGTCTTATCTGAAGGTGATAGGTGTCGCGTGCAAACCCGCGGATCACGGCTTTTCGACGCTTCACGCGCTGCTCCAAGCGATACCGTGCACCGTTGTGCTCCAGGACGCGCGTCCCAAGAAGAAGCAGCTGATCTTCCTGAACAAGAAACTCGCGGCTGTCGGTATAGCTCTGCCGAGCGCGCTGTCGTCGCCCTACCGGCCGCGAGACTCGAGCAACGAGTCCGCCGAGGGCGACAAGCCCGCCGCCGCCGCCACGCCGAACACGTCCGGACAGAGCGAACCCTGGCAAGGCGAGGCCTGGGGAGGGAAATCAGACTGGCAGACGAAAAACGACGATCATTGGTCCACGAGCAAGCACGAAGACGAAAGTACGAATTGGCCGATGGAAACCGGTCGCGAGGCTTTTCTCAAGAGCCTCAAACGAGCGCCTGTCGTGCCGAAAACTTTGCCACCACCGCCGAAACCCGACTCGCCACCCGAGGACGCCGCGAATGGCGAGGCCTCCTGGAAATCCTCCGTTTGGGTCACACCACCCAAGTACAATTATCCCGGTGAGGCCCAAATGAACGTCGACGTTCCACCACTCATGTTGCCACCCTGGAATCCAATGTCGCCAAGCTACGCGTCCTGCTCGAGCTTACTGTCGCCCGCGAAAAATTTGCTACCCGCCGTGCCGAATCCTCTGAAACCTCGCACCTCGCCGTACTTCTCGTCGAAACACAGCAGCGTCGTGGTCGCCCCACATCCATCCGAATTGCCGCTACCCTCGATGAGCCTCGCACCCAGACGATGCGTCACGTCCAGCGACAACGAGTCACCCACCGGCCCGAGTCACAACGCGTGCATGAAGTTCGCCAATTCGCTGGAAGACACCAGCCACACAGACTCCGAGGCAGACAGCACTTCCGGCAATGAGACTCTCGATCACGTCAGCACGACACCCAGCAAACGACGTACGTGAAGTTTATTCGCTCTGTAGTAGCGCGCTCGCGGCTTCGTTGACGATTTTGGGTCGAATACGAGCCTGGGAATTTTGATGAACGTTATACCTGGTTCGCGACCGGACAAAAGAGGTTTTCGTGATTTTTTTTTTGGGAAGTGGGTGCAGGTTTTCAACTTTTTTTTCGTAGTTATTACAGTCGTGCTGTATATTGGAATAGGAAAAAATTAGAAGGCTAGTTTTTTGACAGGTGATTTTGTAGGTGCCGCGGGTGCTAAATCCAAGTTTGCTTAGAAATCGGGGTGTAGGGTTTTTTAGGAGATATAGGGGGATGGGGGTGGATTAATGACAAAGTACAACCCCTATGAGGTTGGCGCCGGGAGACAAAATGTTCGGAAAAATCCGGGCTTTATTTTTGTTCACAGCGCCGAAGTCGTGGAAGTTCATTCCCAGGAAGCCTATTTTTCAAAAAATCCCCAGAAAGCCTATTTTTTCGGCCTCTAGAGTGGCCTAAGGCCTTAATCGAAGGATTCAATAAAATAATGATTTTTGAAAAAATGGTCGCCGATCGAAAGTGATCGTCGAAATTTCGGTGAAAAAAAAACACTATTTTCCTTGATATAAAGAAAAGTATCCTTGCCTTTTGATATAAAAGACCGCCTTTTGATATACAAAAAATGTCTCTGAAATATGAAGCAGATCGATTTAGTTGTTTTTGAGATATTTTGATCACCGATTCTGAAAAAGTAATTCCGAGAAAAACGCGTTTAAAGTTTTACGTCAGGTATATACGTAGATAAAATGTAATTTATTAGCTCTAAATGGAATCATCGATGCCCGAACCATACAGCAAACCTTCTGCAGAGTCAGCAGCCTCCAAAATTCCAATTTGGTGCTGCCAACTAGATGTTTCAAAACTCCACCCCTGAACGGACGTGGAGTTTTGGAACTTTGGAAAAACTCGTTCAGAGACCGGACAACCAGATTGTTTTTCACGAATTGCTACCAATGGCGAAAGAAATTGATCTCCGTCTTGCGTCATTTGCTGATGATTTTCCTCAATGTTTGCAGTGTTCGTGGGCAAACGACGCCTGGCTGCCCAGTTTAATCAACCGATCGATCCATGAACGCGAACAAAGACCGTCCCACCTTCGCGTGTCTTCATCGGAAAGCGCTACTGGCGGCGCGACCGTCGAGCCCTCGCAATCGCCGATTCGTCATATCCGAGCGAGTAACGAAGAACTCGATCAGTAGCCTTGATGGGCCCACTGGGTCGACCACCACAGTGCGCCACGTGTGATAGGTAATAGCCCTGTCACCATCATATCAGGAGAAAGTCTTCGCGATACTCCCACTACAAATTCGCGTAACGAAATAACCCCCCCCCCTCCCCTTCTGAAGTTTTAGATGTTCAGCACTCGCGCGGATTACGAGACTAATCTGCGCGAATGGTGGATATTTGGGACTCTGCAAATTGTCAGGATGAAACATTGACACGTTGCGAATTTTGTGGATGAATCGTCGTGCCTCGGAACGAATTAGATTAGCAACGCGTTTCCAAATAATAAATAGATATCAATTTTCCGGAAATGCGTTGCGGAGCAGGCTATTCCTCGAGGCGCGATCATTCATTCGTACAATTCGCAAAGTGGAGAAATCGTCGTTGCAGCTTTTATAACCGAGCGAAGATCGAAAAAAAAGTGAGGATCGGAGACACGCACACTGGGGAGAGAGATCACGTAATATTTTCTTAGACTGTGATAATAAGAGAGAACAATGGGAGGTACTTGAGCGTCCAGTAACGTTTTTTTTTTAATCCGTAGATATATCGTGCCCTCGGGCATTAACGAGAGCGGATGTTCGCGAGCTTGGCTCTAGTTTTGTAAAGAAAATGTTCGTGTATTCTTAGTCGGGATATGTCGGGTCACATTATGTTTCTGTTTCCGTTTTCCTTTCCGGTTTGTCAGGGTTCGTTTTTCTCGAGAAAAACTCAAACGGACGCTTTGCTTCGGAAAGCAAACCCAAACGGAAGTGCTCGCCAGAAAGCAAGAGCGAACAGGAGTTTTTCTTCGGAAAACAAACCCAACCAGACGTTCGTCTCCAGTAAACAAACCCGAACAGGATTTTTTCTCCAGCAAACAAACCGAAACTGCAGTTTTCCTTTGGAATGCAAACCGAAACTGAAATTCTCCAGAAAATTTCCGGGGGAAAAGAAGTTTTCCCCCGGAAAATAAACCCAGAGTTTTTCTCCAGCCAGCAAACCCAAACTTGAGTTTTTCTCCAGCAAACAAAGCCAAACAGAAGTTTCTCTTCACAATACAAACTCAAACTAAAGTTTTCCTCCAGAAGATAAACCCGAACTGAAGTTTTTCTCCAGAAAATGGACACAAATAGAACTTTTTCTCCAGCCCACAAACTCAAACTGAAGTTTTTCTCCAGAAAATAAACACGGACAGGAGTTGTTCTACAGCAAATGAACCCAAACAGAAGTTTCTCTCCAGAAGATAAACCAAAACCGAACTTTTTCTCCACCAAATAAATCCGAACCGAAGTTTTTCTCCAGAAAACAAACCCGAACAGGAGATTTTCTCCAGAAAACAAACTCAAAGTGAACTTTTTCTCCAGAATATAAACGCAAACAGCACTTTTTCTCCATAAAACAACCCCAAACAAAAGATTTTTTCCAGAAAACAAACTCAAAGTGTACTTTTCCTCCAGGATATAAACCCAAACAGCACTTTTTCTCCAGCAAACAAACGTTTCTGTCCATAAAACAAACCCAAACGGACCGTTCTGTCCAGAACACGCACCGAAACCGAAGTTTCGCTCTCTGCATCTGTTTGGGTCATTGTTCAAATAGAATCCACCATTACAGTCAATTAATTTTACAACAAAAATCGTCATTTTTTCCCCCATACGTAAATGCCTCATCCTCTCTCTCTCTCTCCTGCGATAATAATTTTACGCCGCTGTAATAATTTTATACGAAAATCGCGCGAAACGTTGGATCGAAAATGTTGAGCCGAAAGAGACGCGAGTGAGCGAAGAACACGATTTTAAAAAACTCTTGCACAAAGAGCCGAACAAGGAAAGGGAGAGAGAAACGTTGAAAATGTACGCGGGCAATGGCGAATCGCGCGGTGATAAAAAAAAGTTTGCAGAGCTACAAGGGATAGTGCAAATCGATCGATTTTACGGATACCCCCCATCGAACCTCGCGAGTCGTTCGCTCATTTGTCACAATGGCAAAATCTCGTTGCCTCATTTTACCGAAAGAAAAAAGCAAACAAAAAAACGGACGAACGAACGTGTACAAGTAAATGTGAATCATGCGTCGTGGGATGTTCATTTCGTTATTATATATGAAGCATTGAATTCCGAGGCGATATACATAAGCGATGAGACCATTGTAGAAACTTAGGATCCCGTGCTCTGTCCGACCGCGTAAACTATACATACCCATTGAGGTGTGTCGAGAGAAAAAAAAACAAAATTCAGCTCCTACCCACTCAAAAGATGGTCCCAGGCAGGAAAAAAATTCACGCCGCTCTTCAAGCTTCAATAAATTCAACAACTAATAACCGCCAAATCCTGATGGAGATTCCTAAAGCGGAGTTCTGCAGCGTTAAAAACTTCTAGAAATCTCGATACTTTTTTACACGACTTAAAGCCATTTGAAAAATGTCTTCTTTTTTTTTTCAAAAGATCGCACGCGTTTCTCAAACGGCTGTGTAAAAATAACGAAATTGAAGTTCGCATCGAGTGCAATGAAACTTATTTTTTTAACTCCTCAAATTGAGCAGATTTTAGCTACGAAAATCACTCGGTCATTTTTTGAAGATTCTTCGAAGATCTGCGATCTAGAGCTGCCGAAAAATGTTTCGTACAACAATGAAAGTAAGGAAATGAATAAGAATTTTCATTGCATTGCAACGATGCAAAAACACATCGCGGTTGAAAAAAAAGTTTTTCGAAGCTGCGGTACTCGGCCTCAAGTATCTCCAACCGGAAGTCGCGAATTTTATCAACTCGTTGAGTTATTCGAGTCTGCGCGCAGACAATATTCCGCGTGAATCAAACGTAGCAAAATATTCCTATCGCCTCGCGTCGGGGATTCGGCGTAATTTTTTTCCACCTGATACTATCGAACGGAGTTGATTTTTTTCCCGCACACCCTGATGCATACATATGTGATCTCAAATGTTTATTTTAATACTCGTGAATGGTATTTTACTAGCGATATAAGAGTACGTTTAAGTTGATCGTGAGATTATGAGGTTGTAAAAAGAAAGCAGAAACGAAAAAAAAAGAGCGACCGTGTTGCGCATTGTAATTGTCGTTACGAGTGCGCCTCGACATATTAGCCGAATTTCGCGTGTACGTCGCGTCTGTACATTGGTGAACAACGAGCGCTTTATTAAAAAAAAACGCCCGCAAAGTTTCGCTCGCTGAAATATTCGTCACTGCGCCGCGAGGTTTGCTTTATTTATTTTGTACAACAACGCCATAATTTATCGCATATATTGTATATTTATTGGAATACCAGTGTATATCGTAAAAGGGCGAAGATTCGCCGAAAACAAAATGCCCGGAAGCGTTTACGGGCGATTGAGTTTATGCACATTCCACGCGGCGAATTTTTATATATATATATTAATTTTGTAGTAGTCGTCGGCGACAAACGGCGCGGTGAAATTGCGAACGGCGAGATTTGTAAATCGGAACAGAGCAATCCTCCCACAAGCAGCCCCCGTCGAATATGCAATTGAGTGTAAAAGTTTTATTGTCATAACGAGCAGTATGAACGTGTAGTGTAAAGTATACAGAGATCGGATGGCTATCCTCCGGAACGAGTATTTAATAAAATAATTTTTTATACGTTTATGTGTATGAACATTCGAAAGAACACGTCGCGTTCGTTCCTTTGGCTTTATCTCTTTGTACACAGTCCTGTGTGTGTTGCCTATCGTCGATTTGTGGTTTTTTCGTCCCTGTCCGAGACACGTACAATGTGTAAATGTGCAAGAGCGAAATAAATCGTGGGACTTCGATAAAAATTGATCGTTCGCACAAATGAGTAAAAAAAAACGTGCCGTCTTTTTTGTTCTTCTTTTCCGTTTATTAAAGACAACCAGTGAGGAACCGAGACATTAACGATCATTCTTCGTGCTTCTCCTTCGTGTTTATCTACAGGAAGTTAACGTTACATGTATCTCTACGATTATTTTTTAAATCTTAATCCTTCATACCGGAGCCAATGGGACCGTGTCTTCGTTCCCATATCATACGATGCTTTTGCCTCATGAAGACGTTGACCGCTCTCTGGTTGACACCGATGTCACCGTCTGTCGACAGAACAATACAGAGATGCCGAAATTTTAGTCGGAAAATTGAATAATTCGGTATTGAAAAAATCGCAATGAAGTATAACGGCAGGGGCGTCGGTTGAATCCGGGCCTTGCGATGTGTGGAATAGGGTTGCGAAATTTGCAATGAAAAAGTAATGCATTATTCATTACTTTTTTAATGGATAGTGAAAAAATATTTTACTAATTACCATTACATTGGATTTTGTAACGTAAAAAATGCCCATTAATCATTACATTACATTTTGTAATGTGTAATCACAAAAAAATTCATTACACATTACCTTATAATGGGTAATGGACATTTTTCACATTACAAAATTTTATGTAATGAGTAATGGAATTTTTTTACATTACAAAATATAAGGTAGTGAGTAATGGAATTCCATTGCTCATTACCTTATGTTTTGTAATGTGAAAAAATTTCCATTACCTATTACATTGTAATGGGTAATGAAAATATTTCACATTACAAAATTCAATGTAATGGGTAATGAAATTTTTTTCATTACAAAATGTAAAGTAATGAGTAATGAAAACGCCAATGCATTACAAAAAGTAATGCATTATTTGCAACCCTGTTGTGGAATATCGAGATTGGAGAACGCATTTGAGGTTAATTTATGGTAGAACGAGAGCTCTTGTTTTCTATAGATTTTGTTCAAACTCTAACCAAACATGGTTCATATCATAATGCATGTTTGAGTGAAATTTCAGAACCGTCGACTATTTAGATTGGAAGATAATGGGTTTTTAAATTGCAACTTTTAACACTGCAGGCTCTGCATTGACCGAAAGTCAGCTCACAATAGGTCGTACCATTCTATTGTGTTTATAAATTATGAAAAAAAATTATGTTTAGATAGCAAACTAGTTAGGGAAAGAGTGAAAAAACGTTCAGTAAAGACAGAATAATTCTCCGTTAAAAATATTTGTCCCCTATAGTAAGAAGACATATGGCAACACCGCAGAACAGTATTGTTCAATATTTCGAGAAAAAAATGATCGTGTTCCTAAAGTTAAAAACTTTTATCATAAAAAAAAATATTTGCGTTATAAATATTTATATTTTATATTGTTCATGTTATCTTCATTAACAAATAAAAGTGTTGGTTAATTCATAACTAATTAAAAACTTTGTTCGATTAACGGTTACTTTGAATTGAAAATTTGTGTTGCAGTATTATTTTAAACATGCCGCGAAAATTTACGTCATTGGATACGTGGAACGATGCGGTGTTGCTATACGTCTTCTTATTTTAGGGGACAAATAGCTTTTTATGGAAAATTATTGTCTAAATTTCAATGCAGACCTTGCAGTGTTAAAAGTTGCAATTTAACACCCCATTATCTCCCAATCTAAATAGTCGACTGTTCTGAAATTTCACTCAAACATGCATAATGATATGAACAATGTCTAGTTAAAACTTGAACAAAATCTATAAAAATCAAGAGCGCGCGCTCGTTCTACCTTAAGACCTTATATACAGTGAAAAAAATGTACTTTTTCTTTCTATTGGGTTAATGAGTTTCGGAACAAATTGCCGAAATGTTACCATTTGCTTCAAATTTATACAGTTAATGCTTTGCCATATGCTGAATGCACACTCCAAATTTTAAATCAATCGTCTACACCGTCTCTATAAAATTTACAATTGGAAAAACACTTTTCAACATAGATGCCTGAGATCAGATAACATCAGTGTCGTTATGACACTGATGACACTGATGACAAAACTGTCATAATGTATTGAGTGATTTGACGGTTTTGCATAACATTTTAAACATTTTTGCACACTTTTTTATGCGTAAAACTGCGTAGACATCTCCTTATGTTGAAAAGTGTTTTTTTTTTTCAATTATTGATTCTTTAGAAACTGTGTAGACGATCGATTTTAAATTCGGAGGGTACATTCAGTAAAAAGCCTCGTTTCCGACCATCCAAAGGTATGCAAGGCCTTGAACGTAGCAAATTTGTTTACGATCGATTTGTAAACGATTCTTTACGATGTGATTACGTAGCACATTTTTACGATCGACTATAAATTAGCGAGTGATCAATTCTCGCACGAATTTCACGGATTTCGTTGTATTTTCTGAGCTGTCGTCACACGACGATTCAACGTGCAAAACGGCTAAGAAAAAACACAATTGCGAGTCCCCCGACCATCTTCGTTCCCAATGACACAGTGCAATGATCCATTCGTCGAATAATTAGGAGATTGTTCTGGCCAACAGCGCAGTTCCTGAGTAGGAAAAGCTCGCAAGGATGTACCAAAGTATGGAAATCTTCTCGAACGTACGTTTGGAGAACCAATTGGTGGCGGCGGCTTGGTAAGCCTCCTCAAGGCCGTCGCACATGCTTCTATCGGGATCGTTGTAGAGGCGGCAACTTTCGGCGCGGCTTCTCAGGATGGAGAGTATCTCGCTGTCCACCATCCTGGACGAAAGACAAACGAAGATCGTACACTGCTGCACGACGGGAATGAGAGAGAGAAAAAAACAAAAGTCTCGTTATGCGAATGAAATTGGCTACTTGTCACGGCTGTACTGGCGATCGGCTTCGAAGGCGCAGACCAAATCGTCCATGTAACATTCGTCGATGGTGGGCACCCGACGGAATTTCTGATGGTACCAGGGATAATGTTGTCGATTCGGCTCAACGACCTTCTCTGTGAACGATTAAGGACGCCGAAGGGGTCGGAAGGATAAAAACAATGATCGGCTGTTGTTGCCGCAGTTCGAGAGCCACGTAACCTCAAAACAAAATACGATTAGATAATACCTCGGAAAAGGGTGACGGGCTTGTCGACCAGGTTGTACAGGGCTATGAGAAAACCCTCGATTGTATTGTCCGGGTTCATTTTTATTTCGTTGCACGGATTTTGTTAAATACGCGATTGAGCAGCAAAACAAAAGTCGAAATCCGGAGTAGAAATACGCGAAACGGGGCAGTGCGTGTAGAGGTTAGAAGCGCAGAAGTCGAAAAGTCCGTAGGGGAAGGGGTAGAAAAAGCATCCGCGAGGGTTAAAAGTTCGGGTGCTAAAATTTACCACCAGGATCGCTCCGATAACGAATGATCACAGAGCGGTTTTACATGGTCTTGACACGACGGTGGTGGGGGCGGTACGCTACGCGCTCCGAAAATTATCTCGACTTGTGGCCGCAAGGGTGGGCTGCAAGCAGAGGAGGTCAGCGTAATACTGTGCACCGCGCTTGCGCAGGTAAGGCCTTAGGTCACAGGTCGTGTTCGTTGGGTCTCATCATTTTGATACGAACAAGTGTGCATGCGCATAATGATGCGCAACGCGCAACTGGCCAATGAAACGAGTCATGCGCAAAACGAATGACTCGTTTCATTGCGCAGTTACGCGTTGCGCATCATTATGAGCATGCGCACTTGTTCGCATATATATATATATACATATTAGGGTGATTCGTTTCAGAGCAACTTTTTTTTTTACCCATCGTGCCCGAAAACCTTTAGTTGGTACCCAAAAACGAACTTTCGTGTTGTCAAAAAATATTTAGAGGTCGTGAATCAAAATTGAAGGATTCCCATTTGATTAACATTGAAAAAAAATGTTTTTCTCATTATTAGTTACCATTCCGCGAATTTTGATATCGCGATATTTTCCAAGTGGGTTCTCATAGGAAATATGATACTCCACAATAAAGTTCATTGTGCCATGGCCGTAAATTCAACCGCTTCAGCGGTATCATTATTTCAAGTGAATATTGTGCGAAAATATCTGTTCAAACGGCTGTAACGCCTAAGCTATTAGATATATCGAAAAAAATTCAAATGAGAACTTTGCAGATAAAGTAAGTTTCTGAAAAAAGTCTTATAAGTCGAGCCCGTAAATTCAACTCTTTCTCGGCTATGGGTGGATGAAGTAAAATAAATAGATTTTTTTTGTTTAAAATATATATATATATATATATATATATATATATATATATATATATAATATTTATATATATATAATTTTCTTTTATCTTCTTTTTGGCATCCACAATTTGGCATCCATAATTTTTTACCTAGAACTAAAAACAAAAATTCTCGTCAATCTACATTAGAATACCTAGAGAAGTACGTACGGAATTAAAAAATATTGTTTTATTTAAAAGTTGTAGGTATTTGAACTTAATAAATGAATTTTTAGTGAAAAATTTCGTTATAACGGCTCATAAACTGCTCATAAAATGATAAGTTTCGATTAATCAGAAATTCCGTATGTACTTTTCTGCGAAATGCTATTAGGTATATAACTTTTAAATTTGTAGTAAATCGAGTGAAAATTGTTGAAGTTATTTGTCACGCTAATTGGAAAAAAGCTGTTTCGACAAGTTTCGAGTACACGGCCATTTTGTGCATCGAAAAAAAAAATTCCAACAGCTTGATATTCATACTAAATAGATGTGTAATTAATGTTATGAGTGAATCACTTTTTCATACGAAAAAAATGGTTAAATTCGCACATGATTTTATACCCGTTATTGTAGGCTAAGGCCTTAATACATTGTAACCGTATGTGCTTATGTGCATTGGTATAAGGTATTACACGATAAACAAAATTCAAGATGAAAAAAATAAGGTTATCCAAGCGTTAAGTCTATCGATGAATTTATTATAATAACCCCCTGTATACAAATAAACCGGGAAGCTGTTTGATCCCAATCGACCCGGATCATATTCGCCGGCCCATTGAAGACGTTAACCCTTTTTTCTTTAACGGATTTATACTCCGTTTTGCATTTTGAGACCGCGCACGGCTTTGTCATGGTGACAATCGTAAGTACAAGTATCGTAAGTAGAAGTATTTTAATATATTGGTATTGATTCAGTGAATATAATTTGTATACACGTGCGAGCAATTGAGCGGGAATACAGTTTCTTAATATAGTTTATCTCTTTTTATCCCCTTATCGCGGGCGCCGCGGAGTGGCTACAGTAGGCACTCCGCGTGCCTTATGGGGGGCTTCCCCACCGCCGAAATGTAGGGTCGTTTCATGAACCGTGCTTGAAGGGGAGGGTAGAGGTTTGCACTTTTCAAAAATCGATTTTTTTCTTTTCTAATAGTTAAACATTTCAAGAATATAATTCCAAAATTTCAAGTCAATCAGACCAAAACTCTCGAAGTTACTGACTATTTAGTCCCGCTCCTCTAACACTGTAGTTCCGACTTCTCTAAACTTCAAACGCGTTTTTCTCGAAACCACTTTTTCAAAGTCCGTGTTCACTGCCATTTGAAAACTACATGACCGATTTATTTCAAACTTGGTACACACTTTCTACATATAAAATACCCCCCCCCCCCCAACGGTTAGTTTGAGATTTTTTTTACATTGAGGGGGTTTTTCACCCCCAAAATGGCGAAATTTCTCGTGAAAAATAGCATATTTCACTTTACATGACCACCAAAAATGTAGAAATGAAATAAAAAATTATCAAAAACCGTTGGGGAGAGGATTTGATGATATTTTGACTAAATTTTAATGGTACTCGGTTTCAGATAATTTCTAGCTGATACAGTGAACACCGCAAATCGTGTTTTTTTAAAGGCGTTCTTGGAAAAGCTTTGTCACCGGCTTTTTTTCGTGGATATTCTCGCGTACAAATTTCACGGAATCTTCTTGAAATGACACTTAACAATGTACAAAAGGTTTCAATATTTTTGCTCTATCCATATCGATGAAAAAAATTTGCAACAAAGTGTTTTTTTCACGCTAAAACCCCTACCCTCCCCTTAAGCTCCATAGAATTTCCATAGTGGGACCGACTCGCGTGTTGAAGCCGTCGTTGGTGTCGCTAATGTCGAGGGATGTTGTTTTGATAGCGAATCGGTGGATATGAAATCTCGTGGCGGGTTGATCCTTGCTAATTTAAAATTCTCTCATCTTACACTCGACGTTGAATCGTGTCTTGCGAAGCATGCCTCAAATTTTTATATGTTTAATTTAACTCTCGAAGACGTGTTAATAACTTATAATTTTACTTTTCCATGAAAAAAACATGGCTCGGATATTCTATCCTGCGCAATTGTTTATTAGATTCTGTTGCGTATGAGACAAAATGCACTTCAGGAAAATATAAAATTAAAAAAAAATTGTCTAAAACGACAAACCGATAAAATTTAGGTTATTTCGCTACATTGTACGTTTTGTCTGTGATTATTTTGTCCTTGTACAACAGCAATTAATAAATATATTTCATTCTGCCACCATCTTGAATGTTAAGGGATAGATAACTGTTTTGTCATCGGATTTGTCGACTCGAAATTATGTTTGCGTGCAAAATACAAGGTATCTTTATATTTATTGTTAGCGAAAATGGCAGTCGATGTATGCGTCTACATAGAAATACTTGTGACCAGTAACTTCAAGTATTCGTGCAATTTACAATTTATTCAAATGTTAAAGGTAATTATTTCCGAATTGAATTTCGCGCGCATCGATGGCGGACGAGTAGGTGGCGCTAGCGTCTGGCCACCTGCGGATCGCGCCACGCGGTCTGGGCCGGCTGCCGTGAGTCGAGCCGGTCGAGCCGGAAGTAATTAGAGTACCGAACCGTAAGCGAGTATATGTACGGCGGCAGAGTGGCCGGGGCCGAGAATAAAGCGAGAAACAGCGTGGTGAGTATTGGACCGAGGGAGGACTGTGAGTTTGGAGAGTATTAGCCATTGCGTACAGTAGACTCATTAGCCTAAATATTGTTATTTGTTCCTCTGTTATTCAATACCCAACCCGGCCCGAGCGCGGGCTTCCGGTTCTTGTTCCGCGTTGATACAATAACAATATATATATTACTTCGTTTGCGCCGAACACGTGCATAATTCGTTCAAGAGAGCCGTCTGCCTTGTGAACATTAAGGTAATCCTATCGCCAGGATTCAATCCATAGGATTTTCATTTTTTTCAGCTTCACTACATATATTAATAATCGTCTCTGTAAAATTTCAGGGTCGGTTATCGACCTAATTACAGAGAAAAAAAAAATTGAGTATTTTTGGGAAGAAATTCCGAGACGACATACGAAAACCCAATTTCCGGTCGCTACAAAAGTGTATATAATAGTGGGATTCCGTCAGATTTTTTAAAATAATCAGATTTACATACTTAACACTTGTAGTAATCCAATGCTCCTAGAAAAAATTACGCTTATCGACCTAATTTTTATGCAACATCAAGTTTAATTTGAACTTCCGGTATTGGATTTATTACCACTTGCTACGATAAAGAGACGTAGCAGCAAGGCAAGAGCTGAGTATAGTCCTAACCTCATCTCACTCATTCGAATTTCCACACATATTTCATTTTTAACCGACATATTTCGCCGACACAAATATTCCACGCTTTTTACCAGTCGTGGCTCGAATACAATGCTTTATATTTCCCACACCTGACATTTTTTTGACAGATCGACGTTGAACAGCATGAAGTTTAAAAACTCGCCTGGTTGAGTAAAAAGAGACAGAGATAGAACCAATGTTGCCAAATATCCAACCTAGAAATACTGCGCGAATCGTTGGAATAACTATTTTTTTCATTTTTCGAATTAAATGTGAACTTCATTACGCAGTTTACACATGGAAAATTTTTAGTTATTACTAATTATTTTTTCGCACATGTTAAAAATACAAATTGTACAAGTCTCAAGTATGATCAGTGATATGACTAATATGAAGCGATAGGATTACCTTGAAGCCTTAGGCCACAGTAGCGGGTATAAAATCATGTGCGAATTTAACTATTTTTTTTCGTATGAAAAAGTGATTCACCCATAAAATTAATTGCACATCTATTTAGTACGAATATCAAGCTGTTAGAAAATATCTATTTTTTTTCGATGTACAAAATGGCCGAGTACTCGAAACTTCTCGAAACAGTTTTTTCCAATTGGCGGAACACATAACTTCAACAATTTTCACTCGATTTACTTCAAATTTAAAAGTTATGTTCCTAATTGCATTTCCCAGAGACGTACGTATGGAATTTCTGATTAATCGAAATCTTTTCATTTTATGAGCAGTTTATGAGCAGTTAAAACGACATTTTTCACTGAAAATTCATTTCTTAAGTTCAAATACCTACAACTTTTGAATAAAACAATATTTTTTAAATTTCGTACATACTTCTCTAGGTATTCTAATGTAGATTGACGAGAATTTTTGATTTTTGTTCTGGGTAAAAAATTGTGAATGCTAAAAAGAAAATATTAGTAGTTGGCCATTTTGTAGATTGAAAAAAAAATGCTAACAGCTTGATATTCATACTAAATAGATGTGTAATTAATTTTATGAGTGAATCACTTTTTCATACGAAAAAAGTTGTTAAATTCGCACATGATTTTATACAAAAAATGCCTGTTTAACAAAAACAAGCATTTTTTTCCCATCGCAAGAAAAAAAATCAGTGAACGGAAATTGAACCGAAGTTGAACCAAACTTATCAACCAGGCATCAAGCCATTCAGCTAGAATGTATATTATTACATAAGTTGTAATTACAAGCTATTACATAGAATGTATTTTATACATGAGAGAACAAAATTGATTTATCCTCATTAAACTCGCTTGGATTTAAATTTAAGGGTCGATGGATAATTCGCCAATTAATTACTGGATAGATTTTTCTGATTTATACTTGTCAGTTTACGAGTTTATGTATTTCTATTTGCATAGGAACACCATTCGTTTTTGTATAACTTGTGGACCATTTAGATTCTCAGGTGAGGCTATAACCATCCCCCACCCCAAGAGCCGCCGTAACTGAAGCCGACAACTGATATTCAGAAATATGTCCAGCCAGAGCTGAGTCTGTCGGTAGAACGGCTCATGGATCTTCATGAATCGCTGCTGGGCAAATCGTCCGTGGATCAGCAGGTGGAGGATCTGCGAGGTCTGAGAGTGAACCTCATTCCTCATCAAAAGTGCGTTCTCACCTGGGTCCTATGGCGCGAGACTCAATACCCAGCAGAATGCCTATTGTGTCAGTAAATGATAAAAGTTTTTTTTTCAAATGGCTTTTTTTACATAAAGGATACTGGAGTTCAAGGATACTGGTTTTTTGGGCGCAGAAACGTCGAATAAACAAATTTTCTCTACTAGATATGAATACTTCAATATTTAAAAAAGAAAAGAAAATGTATTCGATTTTTATTCTTTAATTAAATTCCATTAAATGAAAATTTGTTTTTCGCACAAGCGAAATGTTGTCGAAACGCAGTTGAACTTTTGTGGCTGAGATATTCGCCAGAAAAGATCACTATCTTCGAACATCAATATTTGAAACGTTGGATTACCTCATAAAAACTTCGTTGAATGTACAGCTGACGACATGGGTCTTGGAAAAACGTTGGAGATGATATCGTTAGGCTTCGAACGCGGCCCGAGAATCCGGCGATGCGAGCGATGAGGAGGTGCAAAAAAGACTCACGCACCCAGACACAACGTAGGTAACGATTGATTTGTTGTATCCCCAGCTCGAGAACCCGGGATGGGTATTTTGGGATCGTTGCGAAATTAAGAGTTGGAACTCAAGTTCGTTGAATAGGAATATAAGTTTATTACTGGGCTGGTCTTATAATTGAATTTACAGTTTGTCGGTCGTACCCTAGGACCGAACCGTTCAAAAGCCAACCAAGGACTGTCTGTTCCCTGGTGTCTTCTCTTAATTGTCGACTCTGATTGTCGTAATTTGCCCCAGATCAAGCATCATAAGATGCTTGGTCAGGATGTGTCGCAAAGTGTCGTTTTGACGTTTGCATTTTGGCGAAAGTGTAACTCTCGCAAGGAGGGCAATAAAGTGTCATTCTCGCAAGGAGGGCAACAAAGTGGAACTCTCGCAGTTGCGCAAATACTTGTTGTATTGCACAAGTTTGCGGACACAACATCCCTCCCCTTTAAAAGATCAAATCTCTCCTGGGATTTGTTTTGCATTAATGGTTGGTCCTTCGGTTTACAAATCTTTATCCATGTTCCCGTGTGATTATCCCATATATATCGTTATTATTTTTTCTTAAAATAATTCTCGGATAATTATAATACATTTTTTTTTCAATACATTTTTCGTATGATCATTTTACACGGAACTCGTTGTTGCTGTGTTTCGCTTGATTTTTAGTGTCAATTTGGGCACGGGCAGCTTTCCTTTTGCTGACTGTGCTTCGCTTGGTTGCGCCGGCTCGGCGCTGTTGTGGTCCTCGTTGCAGACTGGTTTCCTTGCGCGCTTTATGCGGTAATAGCATACATAGGCTATTCCGAGTATTATCGGCGCGATTGTGCTTAGCGAATAGTTACCTATTATATGTTTATATGTGTTTGAATCGCTTGACTCTTTGTTTAACTTAATCTTTATGTTTTTTACGCGTTCGCTGATCCTGTTTAATTCTTTTGGATCGTTTATGATTTCGTGCGGTAATACAATTTTTGTCGATGTATGATCGAGTATGTTCATATCTGTAGACAAAAATGATAAATTATATTGCGGTAGGAAATCGGCGTATACGTTCTGTCTTATTTCGCCGACGGTTTCTAGTCTAAAACTAGGGGCGGTGACGGAACATTTTCCGTCCAAAGCCAGAGTCCCTGCACCCGTAAGGGTCGCGTGCGCGGTTGGTTGTTTTCCGCAATGGATGAGAAGCGTTTCGGGCTCCGGTGCGACGTATAGCCACCTACCATGGCGTTCTAACGCAATAATTAGAGTGTTATTTATCTGAGCAATTCTTTGGTCGCAATTCGCATTTTTATCTTTAGGTGCAATGTACAATGCCACCTCGCACGATGCGCAAGTATGAGCGGGACGCGCCGCTTGCTTTGGCCGGCAATAATAATGTGACTCTACGGCCTTACAATTTTCTAAATCATTTTTTGTTATGTGTAAGCAAGATTCTCTTGTGGCTTCGACCGCGACAAGGTCATTCTTTATTTCTACAAATTGATAACTATGATTTTTTATTTTGGCAGGCAGAGGATAGGCTTTGCTTATTTTATATTCCTCAGTGCCAATTAACGGTATTTTTATTACAAGTACAATGTACGTTTTCGTACTATACGCGCCTACTTCTGACAACTCCAATAATGTTGGCATTTGCACGTAGTTTATCGCGGTAGGGAACGTATGCCCTATTGGCAAATTGGGTAAAGCGTCAGTCAAATAATTTGTCAATTGTCTTGGAGATAGTATGCTTGGGCTCACCATTCCTCTTGTGAGTCCTATTAAAAAATTAACTATTTGTCGTACGTCATTCAGTAATGATTCTACGATGAGGCTTACAGCCGCTATTCGTTCATCCAATTGTTGTCGGGTGTTTTGGTCGTTGTACTGGTTGACCACCCGTTGTTCGATCTGTTTCACGAGAGCTTGTAGCACCTTCTGATTATCTTCCAAACGGTTTGATGATCGATTAAAAAGGTCTATTGTTGAGTTTAAAATTTGCACATTTCCCTTTAAGGCGTCTTCTACTGTTTTTTGCTTTTTATTTATTTTGTTTATTTCGTTGCTGATTTCGGATGCGTCTTGTGCATCCATATTTCCTGTGATTGCTTTTATTATTCCCCCTAATCCGTCTATCAAGCCTCGTCGATAACGAATTTTTTTAATTCCTGTTATGTCGTATGCGGCTTGTAGTTCGTTGTTGATTTTATCGACCATGCGAGTCGTTGTTTTTGTCGCCATATGACAGAGTGGGTTGGCCCGCAGGTCTTGAGCGCATAGGTCTACTATTTTCTTCATAGCTTCGGTGATCTGCGCTTCCTGTTCCGCTATTCCATTTAGATCCATTTTTACCGCTAGTTTCCACACGTCGCGGGTTATTGACATGGTCCCGATTTCCTCATAAAAAATTCCGGGTGAGACCGTAAACTTTTCTATCCGGTATGATTTTTCCGGCGTATCAGCTTCACCTGAGCTCGACCCTAGGGCCAGAGGTTAAATCCTTCGGACCTGTCGTTTTTTTTTTCTTGAATAGGAAATTTCTATAGATGTACATATAAGCCTATTATTTTATCCTTAGAATTCTTTAATTCTTTTCATTGAAGACTTTGACTCGGGCTCGTTGCTGAGTCCTGAGTTTATTGCCCTTTCTTTTTCTGCAATTTTGCGTTTTCGTGCTTCGATCGGGTCGCTCGTTCGGTGCTTGAACGGCGACGTTTTCATTGTTACTTCGACTTTCAACGGGAATCGACGATCCATCGGTGAGTTTGACGCTTCCTTTCTTTCATTGCATACATTTTTGCACGACTACTTTATTATAACTTTACTTTTCTTCCCCTTTGTTTTCCAGATCATTATAATGGACTACTCGCGGTATGAGGGAGAAACGGTGGTTTTCGGAGCTGAGGAGGATGGCCTCGAGTTTGTTGTCGTAAGTAGAGCAATTCCCCCTCCTTTTCCGTTCTTTGGAAGAAAATGTCTTCCTATTAATGTATTTTCTTTCGTTTCTTTTTCCTCTTAGACCGCTCGGACTCCTAAACGGACGCGTACCTCCTCGAAAGGATGGTGGCGGCGGTTGTTTATCCAACACGCTGTCGGAGTTCGCCGCCGTCGCGCCCGGGTCCGGACCAATTTACTGCAGCTCTGGGCCGAAGATCTCGAAAGTCTGGAGGCAATGGAGTGGGGCTGGGAGCCGGCCGACTTGTTCGGATTGTGCCGGCTCTTCTACGACAGCCTGGAAGAGGGTTGGTGGCTCAGTCGGCCCACCATGTGGTGGCTGCCAGCCCTCTTTCCCACCCCCGGGTTGGAACCGGACCCCATTTGGGTGTTCGGTTGATACGACAATTTACAAGAAAATACACTGTAACAATATATTGCATTTCTTTCCTTCAAATATGTATTTGAGTTGTGCGTTTTTATTTTTCCCTTCCTCCTTTCAGGGCGTCTTGTGGGAGAGCCTTCGTGGCCTCCCTTGATTTTAAAATTAAACATTTTTTTTCTTTTTTTTTTTGATGCGCGTTCTCGTCTTCCGCACTTCCTGTGCGATATATCTATATATATTTCTTTTTATGTTATTTTTCCTCTCTCTTTTTTTTTGATGACGGGGCTTCATGCGGTCGAGCCGCGGGCCCCCCTTTCTCCGCCCACCCGCTGGCCATCGAGACGGCTAGTGGGTGATATATTTTTTTAGGCGGTTCGCGTGTACGCGTATTTCTTTGCGTCCGCGGCCGATACGGTAGGTTTCACCTGCCTCTCGGCTTTGGACCATGTAAGGCCCTACCCATTTCGGGGTAAGTTTGGCCGATCTGCCCCTCCTCACGGTCTCGTCGTAGAGGAGGACTTTATCACCCGGGCGGTACTCTACTTTACCGGCCGTGTGATCGTAATGATGCTTCGATTTCTCCTTTCCTTTTTTCAGCTTTTGTTGTGCCTGTTGCCATGACGCCCTCAGGCGTTCACGTAATTCTGCTGCATAATCGTCGTATGAATATGTTGCTCTCGGTATTTCTCGCAACGCGGTCGGTAATTTAGCCTCTTTACCGAATACCAATTCATACGGCGTAATACCTGTAGCCGTGTGTGGCGTGGTATTATATGTGAACATGGCGTATGGTATCCATTCGTCCCAGTCCCTTTGATCCTCACGTACAAAATTTTTCAGGTATTCCGCAAGGTTCCTGTGGGATCTTTCCAGGGCTCCATTCGATTGTGGATGGTATGCCGTGGTTTGCAACTTTTTTATTTGTAGGAGATCACACATTTCTTTAAATATGTTGCTTAGAAAATTTGTGCCTTGATCCGAAAGAATTTCGGACGGGGCACCAAATTTACAAATGATTTCCGTTACGAGGGCCTTTGCTACCGTTTTGGCTTCTTGGTTTTCTAACGGAATTGCTGCACTATATTTTGTTAATAAATCCTGGAAAGTCAGGATGTATTTGTTGCTTTTTTCTGTAACAGTCAAGGGACCTACAATATCGACAGCACATTTTTCGAACGCTCGGCCCGGTGTGTCTGTTATGACCATCGGTACCTTCGCATTTTTTCCTGATTTATTTCGCTGACATTTGTCGCACTCCTGAATGTGTGCGGTGACGTCTCGTTTCATTCCTGGCCACACATACTGTTGTCGTATTCGCTGCAGCGTCCGTGTGATGCCTTGGTGCCCACCTAGAGGGGCATCGTGATATTCCTGCATTATCTTCTCTCGGTCTTCCTTGCTGGGAGTGCATACGCCAATGCTGCCGTTTTCTTCGTCGCTCGCGCTCGTGCTCGAGCATCGCGACTCTTTTAACTCACGGGGAGATTCCCCCTGTGCCGCGCTTCCCCAGGCGGCTTCTCCTCCACGTGCTGCCTCGTAGCACGGAGAGTTGTATTCTCGGCCTCTCCGCTTTGTGCGGATATTCGTAGCGCTGTCCTTCTTTTTGCGCTCTCTCTCCCGGGCGCTCTTGCTCGGGTTGCCACTGTCCGAATCCATACTGTCGGACTCGGTCTCTTCCCTCTCACTTGCGTAACTGCTGGCGGCCATACTGTCTTCCTTTACTATTTCTCTCGCGCGGCCGCGCGGAGTCTTCTCTCTTTCTCTATTTAATTTTTCTTGCTCACTTTTGCCTGTTGCTATCACTCTTTCTTTATCTTCTGTCTCTGTCGCGCTACCGCATTTCCTTATATTTTTTCCTTTATTATTTTTCTCTGTTTCACTACCGCGCTTTTGTGTAATTTTTTCTCTCTCTTGTGCTTGAGCTCGTGTCAAGGCATATATGCGGCTTAACGCATCTGCGTTTGTGTTTGATTTTCCCGTTTTATATTGGATCTTATAGTTATATTCCTCCAATTTTATTCGCCATCTCATAAGCCTTGATCCTGGATCCTTTACGCTGAATAACCATGTCAATGGTTTGTGATCCGTAATTATGGTGAATTTTGTGCCATAAATATACGGTCGAAATTGATGTACTGCCCATACGATTGCAAGCAGTTCCTTCTCTGTAGTCGAATAATTAGTTTCGGCTTTGTTGAGAGTTCGGCTTGCATAGCATATGGGTAAATCCTCTCCAATTTTCCCTTGAGACAGGATTGCACCAATTGCCCTATCCGAGGCATCCGTGGTCACGATAAACGGTTTCGTGAAATCGGGATACTGGAGTATGGGCGCCGTGATCAGGGCTTCCCTTAAACGGTCAAATGAGCTTTGGCATAATTCGGACCATTCGAATTTCACACCCTTTTTGATCAAATTCGTCATTGGTTTAGCGATCTTGGAAAAATCTTTAATGAATCGGCGATAGTACCCGGCTAGTCCCAGGAATGATTGTATTTCTTTTACATTTCTCGGTATTGGGAAATTTTTTACCGCTTTTAGTTTTTCAGGGTCAGGTCTCACACCGACTTCTGTTATAATATGACCGAGATATTGCGTTTCCTTTCGCATAAATTCGCATTTCTTGGGTTGTATTTTTAAATTAGCCTCTCTTAGCCGCGTCAGCACTTCACGTAACCGCTTGTCGTGCTCGGCAAGTGAGGCTCCGTGTATGACAATATCGTCCAAATATACGTAGCATTTTAGGCCCTGCAAACCGGCCAATACTGCGTCCATTAATCTTTGGAACGTAGGAGGTGCATTTTTTAAACCAAATGGCATTCGATTATACTCGTAATGCCCTAGCGGCGTTGAAAAAGCCGTTTTCGGTTTATCTTCCTCTGCCATTGGGATTTGATGAAATCCCGAAGCGAGGTCGAGGGTCGTGAAGTATTTTGCCTTTCCCAACTGGTCCAGTATCTCTGCGATATTGGGCAGTGGGTAAGAGTCGCCTTCTGTAGCCTCGTTTAATTTCCGGAAGTCAACGACCACCCTTTTTTGGACTATTCCGTCCGCATCTGGTTTTTTCGGCACGACGAGCAAAGGGGCATTCCATGGGCTCGTGCTGGGGCGGATTATATCCTCATCTAGCATTTTTTGTGCCTGTCGTTGAATTTCCTTTTTGTGCTCCTCCGGCAGTCGATAAGGTCGCACCTTTATCGGCATTACCCCGTCCTTGAGCGGTATCCGATGCTCGACTGCTTTCGTACAACCTAGTAGTTCTCCTTCGAGATGAAATACGTCGGGGAATTCCTCGCAGATTTCTCGCAAAATTTCTTCTTCTTCTGTGTTTAAATGCGAGTTCCCCTTAACCTCGCGTCATAATTTTTCCATCCTTTTCTTTCGTATTTCCGCGTTTTTTCCGGCGTCTTCTTGAGTTTCCTCTTCTTTCTTCTGTTTGTCACAGTTTTCTTTTCCCAGGCTAACCTTGTCGATTTCCATTTTTTCCAGCTCGACCGTAGGTCTTTTAATAATTTGCTCTTTCTCGAGCACCTTCATTATTATTACAGGGCAAGTGTTTGCCTCTGCCTTCACGATGGCCTTTCCCATCGTGATTCCCTTTTGGATTTTTTGTTCCCTTGTAAATCCTTGGCCTTTTTCCTTCGTCCTCGCCTGCACAATACATTCTGAGCGGGCGGGTATTTTTAAATATTTTGTGCCGTGTACAAACGGTATTTTGTGCCCTCGAATTTCTATCATTTTTCCTTCTAGTATGTTTATTCCCTTTTCGACTATACAGTCCATTCCAAGGAGTCCGTCTACTGCTAACGGTACTTCCTTGCCGACCACGTGGAACTTGTGCGTTATCACAGCGGCCGGGGTGTCCAGTTTTAGCTCAGCTGTGCAGAGCGTGCGAAACGCCTTGCCCCCGAGGCCGTGAAGTTCTATTATCTCGTCCTCGATGGGTGTTTCCGGATCCAGCTCATTCACCTTTACTATGCTGCACTGGGCCCCTGTGTCACAACGGAGCGTCAGCATTTTGTCGCGAGCCTGCTTTGACGTTATATGTAGGTCACTGGCGTATACTCGCGGCAGCTGAGCGCTGACGTGGTAAATTCTTCTCGGCGCCTTGTCATTGTGTACATATGGCTTTCCGAGTAGAATGTCCATTATTCTTCTTTGCGAATATTTTTTCTCGTTCACTTGAACGCATTTTGTTTCTTTCTCTATTGAGAGAACGCCGACTGCTAATGAACTGACTGTTCTTTTGGGCGCATTTTCTTGGTTTTTTTCATTTGGCCTATACTCATTTTGTTTTCTTGGGAACTTATTGTTTGGTGCGTAATTGTAACGCTTCTGCTGGTAACTCGGGCCTTGCCATCCTGGCCGTCGTCTACAGTCGTTGTATCTGTGACCCGGTTTTTTGCAATAATTGCAAATTATTTCTGCTTGATTTATTGTTTTCGTTGGCACTGGCAAGCTATAACGCGCTTGTGTTTGCGCCTGATGCGACGCGGGCCTTTGAAACGGGAACGTTTTTCGCCCCTCGTGGGCGTGTGACGGCGCGGACTGTCCACTACTGTGGGAAACGCTCTTCGCGATAGTTTTTGTTCCTTCGACCGATTTTTCCTCTTCGATTGCTCCGCGGATTGCTTCTCCTAGATCGTGGTACCCGCGTGACCTGACCATTATCTGCAGGTCCTTGCGAAGTCCGTGTTCGAAATTGTTTAGGGCAAAATGCCTAATTAGCTGTTCGATTGCTTGTCTACCAATTTCGGAATGGACCATGGGCGTGCAACCCTTGATTAAATCCATCATTATAGATTCGACGCGGTTTGCGTAAGCTTGTACAGTCTCGTCATGTTTTTGTCTACAGGAATTGAATTCGATTTGTAGCGCAGGGACTGTTCGCTTCGCCTCGTACAGTGATTTTAATAACGTCAGCAAATCGTCGAACGTCTCTATGTTTTTGTAACGCAGGTCCGCCGCGGCTTTGCCTTGTAATTTGAGATGCAATATAGCTTGTAATAAATCCGCGACATTTTCGGGACGGACTCGAGTTGACGCGTATTTTATTGCTCGTATAAAATCTGTAACGGCTTCCGGTTTTGATGCGTCGAATACGGGGATGCTCATTCGAGCCTCTTTCATTGACATATAGTCATCGTGTTCGGCCATTGTTACTGTCCGTTGGTTTAATAGCGTAAGATCTTGGTGATTTAATTCGCGATTTCTTTCGGTTTCAACGGGATTAAATGCTTCGTCAGCACTGGACGACGCGTCTGACGAATTGTGTTCCGAAGGCTGATTATGCTGACGCTTCGGATTTAAATATTTCGCGTACGTTACGGGAGTCAAATCTAGTTTTTCGGTGCTTGGATTTTCCCTACGACGCTTTCGGCCTAAATCACTCTCACCGTCGTAACTTACGACAGTGTTAAAAAACGAATCTAACGATCGCGATAGTTCGTCTCTCCCGGGCAATCGATACCGGTCTGCTTTTTCTTCGTCCGACATAGACGAATTCTCTGGCTTTGGAGGAGTTTACTTAATAAATGTTCCGTCACTTACAGGTAGATGATCGCAAGATGCATGCTGATAGATGATCTTCTGATCGTCCTGGTCTTCGTTCCTTCGTTTTGTACTCTGCTTCTGGGTACGATTTTTCTAATTGTTGAGTCCTTCTTCCGTTGATCCTCGGGATCCGGGTTTTCTGGGATTGGCTCTGCTTGGCTGTAGCCTTTCCTCTGGATTCCTCTTCCGACTCGGTCGGGATGTCTCACTCTAGCACACGAGTTGACTCGGTCACTCGCTTATGGTGCTTGAGTGGTTGTTGTGCGTGTCCACACACAAGGAACGAACTTTTCGGCAGATCCCACCGCTGCCACCAATGTTGTATCCCCAGCTCGAGAACCCGGGATGGGTATTTTGGGATCGTTGCGAAATTAAGAGTTGGAACTCAAGTTCGTTGAATAGGAATATAAGTTTATTACTGGGCTGGTCTTATAATTGAATTTACAGTTTGTCGGTCGTACCCTAGGACCGAACCGTTCAAAAGCCAACCAAGGACTGTCTGTTCCCTGGTGTCTTCTCTTAATTGTCGACTCTGATTGTCGTAATTTGCCCCAGATCAAGCATCATAAGATGCTTGGTCAGGATGTGTCGCAAAGTGTCGTTTTGACGTTTGCATTTTGGCGAAAGTGTAACTCTCGCAAGGAGGGCAATAAAGTGTCATTCTCGCAAGGAGGGCAACAAAGTGGAACTCTCGCAGTTGCGCAAATACTTGTTGTATTGCACAAGTTTGCGGACACAACAGATTCACGAATATCAATTCGTAAATTAATTAATATTTATTAATAGTATTAATTGTCAAAATTAATTAAGGCGGGATATACAACGATCAAAAAATCGATTTCTTTTTTTTTCTCTTTAAACGATAGAACTAGATATGTAGAATATTTTCCCAAAGTTTCAAAGCGAAATTCGAAAGACTTCAAACGTTACAGCCCGTCAACGCTGTGCCTTAGCGCTCGGATTCGGAGCGGGCGTGGAATTCAAACGCGTTTTTCTCAAAACTGCATTATCGAAATTGGGGTGCAGGATTGCTGAAAAACTATTAAGCCGATTGAGTTAAAACCTGATAGAAATATTGATCATATTGGTACCTTCTACTTGACGAGAATTTTTTTTGAAAAATTGGAAAAAGAACGTCTTTTTTCATCTACATTTAACAGAAATGTTGCGTGAAATGTTGATTTTTTTTGTAAATGCATGCCATTTTCTTGAATTTGCATTTTCTTCATTTTAATTACCGTCACATAGAAACTATACCATGTTCAAACTGAAAAAATGTTTGAACTTTTTTGCAAATCAAAGTCTACGGGAAGCTAGACTGCACGCCGATTCGCAACTCTCGCGGCGACCTTGCTGTAACACTCTGCCACAGCTCCGCCATTTTGATGATGAATTAATTAAAAAAAATTGTTTCGTATACTTAAATATGCTATGAAAGTATACCTAAAATTTTATAATGGTAGAATAATTATTACTTGGTTTAAGAAATTCCTCAATATTGCCCATTTTCTTCCTGTCTAAATGTATGTCCCGCCTTAAGGGGAGGGTAGGGGTTTCAGCGTAAAAAAAACACTTTTTTGAGCGAATTTTTTTCATCTATATGGATAGAGTAAATTTATTGAAACCTTTTTGTACATTGGAAAGTGTCATTTCAAGAACATTCCATGAAATTTGTGCGCGAAAATATCCACAAACAAGCCGGTGACAAAGCTTTTCCAAGAACGCCTTTGGAAAAACACGAGTTGCGGTGTTCACTGTATCTCAGCTAGAAATTATCTGAAATCAAGTACCATTAAAATGTAGTCAAAATATCATCAAATCCTCTCCCCAACGGTTTTTGATAATTTTTTATTTCATTTCTAAATTTTTGGTGGTCATGTAAAGTGAAATATGCTATTTTTCACGAAAAATTCCGCCATTTTGGGGGTGGACAACCCCCTCAATGTAAAAATCTCAAACTAACCGTTGGGGGGAGGTATTTTATACGTAGAAAGTGTGTACCAAGTTTGAAATAAATCGGTCATGTAGTTTTCAAATGGCAGTGAACACGAACTTTGAAAAAGTGGTTTCGAGAAAAACGCGTTTGAAGTTTAGAGAAGTCGGAGCTACAGTGTTAGAGGAGCGGGACTAAATAGTCCATAACTTCGAGAGTTTTGCTCTGGTTGACTTGAAATTTTGGGATTATATTCTTGAAATGTTTAACTATAAGAAGAGACAAAAAAAAATCGATTTTTCAAAAGTGCAAACCTCTACCCTCCCCTTAACCGAATGTGAAGTTGCGTTGGCCTGGGAACGCCATACATAGGTAGGGCATTAGCAATAAGGGAACGCGAGGGAACATTAAAGATGAGAAAAATTACGTTTTTAGTTAATCAACTCGACATTAACCCAAACAGAATATGTGGAGGAAAGGGTGGTCGTGGTGCTAGCTTCCGGATTTCCGGAATGCGGATGTTCCGATTCGTGTCTATTCCCTGCGTGATGGAAAAAATTGCTGCAAATACGTTGGAGAAGGGTGATCCTGGACGAGGCTCGTGTAATGAGGAATCACAGCAGTCGATCCTGCGAGTCGGTGTGCGTTCTGAACGCGAACAAGCGTTGGGTCCTGACGGGTACCCCGCTGCACAACACAGAGACGGATCTCTTCGCATTATTCAAGTTCCTTCGGTGCTCGCCGTTCCACGACGTGCGCGTTTGGAAACGCTGGATCAACAAAGAGGCCGCAACCCACGAGCAACTCACCACCGTCACGAAGATCATCTTCCTGCGCCGTACGAAGCAGGACCTACAGGCGAACGGGAGCCTAGACTCTTTTCTCGAAAAAAAAAACGTTCGCATTGATCGAAGTCCAGTTTGATCCCGCGGAACTTGTTTACGACAAAGTAATTATTTACTTGCGCACCCTTTTTGCGCAATTCTTGGCTGGGAGTTGCGGCACGGTTGCGAGTTGGTGACACGTGAGTACTCACCGCATCTTTGCTGGCTTCCTTGTGGAGAAAGCTCGATTTTCTTCGAGGAGTCAAAAGGTTCACGCTTGGGGCTCGAGAAACTGGTCGGTAAAAAAAAATCCGGTGAGCGTATTGGGATGATGGTATTCGGGATTCGGGTCACACAATTTATGAGGTATTCCACGTGAATCCGGTGGAGTTTTTGACTGACCTCCGCCAATCCGATTAATTTTTTAAAATCTGATTCCATTGACTCTAAAAGACACCCTGAATTTTTTTTACATTTTTTGGAACAACCCTTAGTCAAAAAAAAATTTTCTCCGAAAAAACGCCCCAATATAGAAATCTCAAAAATCCCCAAAAATGCGTGATTATATGTAAACATTTTCAAGCTATCACCCGCAGTGGAAGAATGATTTTTTCTTTGCTTTCTGAGCGATTAACGTTAGAAAAAATCCGAAAAATTCAAGAACTGCTTACTCCGGGCGTATACTTGAATATTTTGATACCCGAAATGAATTTTTTGACCATTTTTTAATAACCATTTAGTCATTCAAAAATGCTCAGAAAAATCCATGAATTTTTCGGATTTTGTTTTAACGTTAATCGCCCAGAAAGCACAGAAAAAACCATACTTCCACTGCGGGTGGTAGCTTGAACATTTTTACATATAATCACGCATTTTTGGGAATTTTTTTCAGATTTTTAAATCGGACGTTTTTTTCGGCGAACATTTTTTTTTACTAAGGGTTGTTTCGAAAAATGTAAAAAAAATCAGGGAGGCTTTTAGAGTTAATGGAATCAGATAAAAAAATAAATCGAATTGGCGGGGGTCAGGGAAAAAGTCCACCGGATTTACGTGGATTACCTCTTATACCTAGTCTTGCCAAGTTACAGTTTTTTATTGAAAAATATTGATAAACGATAGAGTTATTACTATTGAAAGACAGGGCCGCCATTGCTGCATGGCGAATCGGTGTATGTGCTTCTGACGGCTAGGCTCATCTGAAATGAAAAATATAAACAATGAAATTTCAGTATAACAATAAAACTTTCGTAAGACCGGATGCTTTTTTGAGATTTTGATATTACGCGAATGGCGAGCTGTCGAAAAAGTTCGATTTTGTCAAACAAAAAAACGACGAATGCTTTGTTATTATCATATGGATAAACGTATGGAAAATCATCTAGTCATACGAGAGAAGATGTTAACCGAATAATTAATGAACTGAATGTTATGAACCGAATAATTAATGAACCGAATAATGAAATCTGTCCGAATTTGAAGTGATGTTATGAAAATGTTATGAACCGAATAATGAACTCTGTCCGAATTTAAGGGGCCAGTCCGCTTTGGAGCCACGAAAAAAGGCTATTTTCGCGATTGTTTTTTTTTGAGGATTTTATAAAAGATATGAATATAAAAGTTGTTGGGCTTGATAAATAAAGTCTTGAAATACATTTAAAAAAATGTAATTCATTTTATTCATTTTTATGTACAAAAACTAGTTTAACGTAACGCCTCAAAAATAGGTGGGCTTGGTAGCTCCATCACAACTTGGCAACGGCTGGTCTGAAACAAAAAAATCAAAGTCCAATAGATTCACTATGACACTAGCTACAAAATGACCCTCGGATATAAAGTTTTATCAAAAAATAAATCAATGGCAGATGAAAAACGAAAAAAGTAATTTAAAAAACGCTTTTTTCGCATTTTGTCGCAAAAAAAAGAGTAAAAATCGAAATTTTAAAACCATTGAGCGTCGTCTTATTGCGAATCATGTTTACAATATGTGGTTCAAATTTCAAGAGAATCGGTTTATTAGTTTTAGAGATACGATGGAGCTAGATTTTGAAAACGTTGTTTCGAGAAAAACGCGTTTGAAGTTTATACTATGAAAAACTCTTACCTAAACTCAATCGGCAAAACCTGCACCGTACAAAATCCCTTCTAATTGCTCATCATCGTCGATTTTTTCAAGTCTTGCTTGCTTTCGATGTTTTGAAATTTTCAAAGTGGACTGACCCCTTAGAGTAAACCTGACAAATAGATTTTGAGATACAACTTTCACCGTTTTATAAAACCGTTTCCAAAAAAGCCAAAAATCAAGCAAATCGTCATAACTTAATCATTTTTTGAAATGTTTACAAAATCTTCGCAATTTTTTTGCAAATGCAGTTAAAACCATTCATCAAACGACCCGTATTTTTTAAGGTCCACGCTTTTGCAGGTCCCTTAATTTATTTCGCTCCCAAAGCTAATGATACGAGCATTTTTTTCTCAGCAAGATTCCTTCATGAGAAAGTCAAAATTAAAGTCGTACGCATTTTTTATTTCAATTCAGCGTCAAACATATTGATCGCTTTGCGTAAAAAAAATCCAACCTTGACGGATAGCTACGTCCTTCCTTTCCGCGAATTCTTTGATATGCATCTGACGAATGAGAAACAGTACCGTATCCAAATTTTTCAGACAAAGATACGCGGTTCACGGAAGCTCAAAAGAAGTCCCTGATACATTCGATATAGGGACTGACATATTCGATAAGGAGGAAATCGAGCAAGTCAGTTTCGAAAACGTCGACGATCCGGGACAGCTGGTAAGGCAGATGAACGACATATCGAAGTACGCGGACGATGAAGACGACACGGCCAAAAGCGTCTCGTATCGCATGTTCACCGGCATAGTTCCGGTAGAAAATCCTCAGGTGAGTACGAAGAGCACAGGAAAATTGATTTTTCATGTACACTCTTTGAGCGCGACACAGCATTTTGTCACGATTGTCAAGAATCATCTGCACGATAGTTTTCGGAACTTTTCTCGCTCATTTTGTTCACAAAATGCAATGGTTCGAGTGTCAAAATGCGGGTTTTTCTATAGTGGCCAGGTCGAGTTTCTCTTCATTTCGCGATTCGCGCAACCGGAAGTTCATTTTCTAACCTTTGCTGTTTTCCCTGACAACCGGAACCAACATTACCGGCAAAATGAACCGGAAGTTCATTTTATAACCTTCTTTTCAGTTTTCTCGGGCAAATCAAGGAAAATCCAGCGCTTCCAAATGCGCACGTCGTCGAACGGCGAGCACCGGAGGAACTTCAATAATGCGAAGAGATCCGTCTCTGTTGTGCATCGGGGTACCCGTCAGGACCCAACGCTTGTTCGCGTTCAGATCGCACACCGACTCGCAGGATCGACTCCTGTGATTCCTGATTACGCGAGCCTCATCCAGGATCACCCTTCTCCAACGTATTTGCAGCAATGATTTCCATCACGCAGGAAACAGACACGAATCGAAACATCCGCATGATAATTTTCGACAGTATTTTGTGCGAAACGCCAGAGGCCTTGAACTCTCGGGACAGTATATGGTAGCTTGTTACCACCATGTCGTTTTTGGCCAAACGCTTAGGATCTTCTTCACAGCTGTCGCCATAGTAGAGATATGTTTGGGTTTGTTTGTTTGTTTGGGTTCAATAAAGAAATTCGTATTATGCCTCCACTCCACTATCTCACACACCCCACAAAGGTGTTTTGCGCGCGACCCCGTTGATGTGGTGGACAACATTTAGGATTTTATCTCGCGGATTTTTTGTCATGAGGATATTTTGTCTCGGATATTTTGTCGTCCGATCAGATGTCACGTAGCCAAATTTTTTCCCATCTTTAAGGTAGTACTAGCGGAATGACTAGTCAACAGAAAAACTGTAAATTTTCGAATCTGAAAAAAGCAAAATATAATAGATTTAGGTTCAACAATAATCATCATACGGAAAGAAATTATGTGAGAAGTGTATGTGATAGCTATGTGTATTATATTATGAACAGTGAAGTATTAAAATCGCAATAAGATTTGACTTCAGTTGCCTCACCGGCCGCAATTTCATAATTTTGGGAATATCCGTGGCAACGCTGTACTCAGGCCCTTCCGATAAATGTCAAGCGTGTGTTTGCTTACTTCGTGTGTGTAAGCGTGTGTAATGTGCGTATATTGCAACTTCGGTCTTACGTATATTGTAACAACAGATATGGATCGACATAGTATTCGTTCGAATCTCGGACGTAATAAAATTGCGTTAAGGATGTATGACAGCTACGGCAGAGTCGTTACAGAACTGATTATGCAATTTGCAAAAATCGCATTTAAAGACTAAATAAAATAATTGTAGTATTCATTGAAGCTAAAAAGGAGATTTACCACAGCTCAAAGTAAAACATGCGGTACAGAAAGAAGAATTTTCAATTTTTAATTGCAAATTTAGTTGCTGATTTGATGTACGTTTTCCCTGACGTTGTCGTGGTTACGACATACGAGCTAAAGAAATACGAAATCGGTCCCATTTAACTCGCAATATCTCGCAAAATATATGGGCACATGTCGATTTTTTTTTAACGTATCATGCATATTACAGCGATACCGCACAAAAGTTTTTTTTTACAAAAGAGTACTCCGGAAATACCTTTTTTGCCAATGTAAAGGGAATTTTGGACGTACAGTCCTATGTTCCCCGTGTTAAATGACCCAACTTTGAATTCGTTTATCTCAGCATTCACGTGGGCAAATTTTGTTTTTTTAATCTCAAAAAGTTCTCGATATTTTCCTTTACAATATCAGTGAGTTTCAATTCGAACAGTAGTAAATAACTTAGTTGCCATGGATCCTTAAGAACCTACAACTTTTGTCGTAGCATTCAAATTGACCGGCTCGATTCGGCCTCCCGGATATGAGCACAGCTGACGGCATGCGGCGTTGCAAAATCTACGCGATCTCTCCCGTCATGACAGACGCGGCTAGCGAAAGCGAAAATTAGTCGATTCAATCGATAATATCTGCTCGAAATGTCCCGTAACCTATATTTTTTATGCAACATACGTGACCGCGACAGTTTTTTTTTGGTTATCGCTTTCGCATTTCGTATGCAAACGCGCATTATTATTATTTCCGTGTTAAAATACGATCCACACGGATTCCCTGTATGGTGCGGGTTAAATGCATTGATTTAGTGAATTATTTACTATTGTATTTAGCCGGTAAGGCATGCGGAGTTTTCGCGGATATCATTCTGTATGCCTGTACTACAGCATATCAAAAAATCAATTTTTTTTTCTAATGAGGTTCGTGCACGTACTACCTTAATGTTCTGTCGCGTCCCTTTCTTGCTTATGCCCTACCATACCGCATTTCCAGGCCAGTGCAGCGTGGCATTCGGCTATGAATTAATTTTCGTTATTAATATTATTATTTAAGTTACGCATTTATTTATTTTGTATGTAAATTCGTAAATTTATGAATTTACGAATTCGTGCGGCAATCGTTACCTACGTTGCGTCTGGGTGCTTGACGTCCTTTTTCGTTCTCCGTCAACGCTCGCATCGCCGGGTTCTCGGGCCGCGTTTGAAGCCAGGACTAACGATATCATCTCCAACGGTTTTCCCAGACTCGTGTAATCAGCTGTACATTCAACGATGTTTTTATAAGGCAACCCAACGTTTCAAATATTTACGTTCGAGGATAGTGACCTTTTCAGGAGAATATCTTAGCCGTAAAAGTTCGACAACATGAACTACACCGCTTGTGCGAAAAACATTATCATCTAATAGAATTTAGAGAATAAAAGGCGAATACATTTCCTTTTTTTTAAATATCGAAATATCTACATCTAGTAGAGAATAAAAATTCGTTCATTCTCGAACGAAACGCATGCGCCGTGGACCCAAACCATATATATTAATCATAATTTTATATATGCTTGATACGAAAAAAATGTTAAAAAAGTTCATTGAAAACTTTTTCAATAATGGTAGACGCATTCGCCTCTCAACCATAAAAAAATTCAAAATCCAAGCCATCTCGACAAATATGAAGGATTTTTATTACCTAATTTGAAGAAAACAGTTTGGCCGAGTGAATCAGTTCCGAACTCGAAACCGGCATCTTTGCGGTCGATCCCCACTTAGGTATTTTTTTCTCTAGGATGTGAGTCATTCGAATGTAGAACAAATTATTTTCGGTTTTTTTATGTTTTATTCGAGTGGTTTCGGTACTCATAACACGAACACGTTTTTGACGATAAAGTTTTGGTTATGTTAGATTAAAGGTTATGTTTAACAATCATTGATACAGCAGGTTAAGGGGCCAGGGGAACGACACCCCTCGACAGCAGCGCCTTGGACACTGAGCGGTGCCTACCTCCACCACTGAAATTCGCTTTCGTTTCGAGGCCTGTGTACAAGACCGTCCCTGACAGATCGTGACACCGTAATTTTTTGGTGTTGAGTGTCACGTGTAGGGTGTCAAAATACAATTTTAACACCGAAAAAATTTGGTGTCGACACCCATCTGAACGAGGCCGTTTTGGGTGTTGACATCCAAAAAAAACGGTGTTGATACTGATTTAGGTGTCGACACCAAAAAAACGGTGTCGACACTAATTTGGGTGTCGACACATCAAGAAAACGGGGTTGACGTTCGAGTGGAGTACAAATGTTAGTCACAAAGTGTGGTTTTTTATACAAAATATTGGCAAAATGTGTGAGGTAAGTAATACGTTTATTGAAATTTTATTAAAAAAATTGATTTTTATTTTTAAATTGTATCGCTCTTCTAAACGTTCCAAGAATAATTTCAAATGTTATTGCTCTTATAATCGTTAAACCTTCCAAAAACACCCTTTTTTCATTAATTCATCCCAATATCCTAGAATGAACTGAAAAATAAGTTGGGCATACATATGCTTGTATTCATTGTTTGTAGGAAGGAGTGTGCACTGTAATTTTTCAGAATTTCGGCGTTGACACTCACAAAAGCCATAACGACACGGAATTCATGCACGTGAACGAATATGGAGTGAACACTAAATTATTTAGGTGTTGACACCGAAAACAGCCTCGGTCTAGATCAGTGTCAGCACCGTTTTTTTTGGGTATCGACACCCAAATTAGTGGCGACACCGTTTTTTTGGGTGTCAAGTGGTCATTTGACACCCATCGCTTGGGTGTTGCGATCTGTCAGGGGTGTACGCGCGGCTTGTATGCAAGACCTTGTATACAAGTTTTAAGGTCTGTTTACAAGTTTCAAAGCCTGTATGCACATTTCAAGGCCTGTATACAAGACCTTGAATACAAGTTTCAAGGCCTGTAGACAAGACCTTGTTTACAAGTTTCAAGGCCTGTAGACAAGACCTTGTATACAAGTTTCGAGGCTTGTAGACAAGACCTTGTATACAAGTTTCGAGGCCTGTATACAGTACCTTGTATACATGTTTCAAGCCATGTATACAAGTTTTAAGGCCTGTATGCAAAACCTTGTATACAAGTTTCAAGGCCTGTATGCAAAATTGGGTGGCGCCACCAGTACCAACTTATTGTAGCAAAATACAAATCACGTGTACGCATGAATATCAAGTACGAACATTTTCAAGTCTACAGGAGACAATTGTAATGATTATTTTCACATATGTTAATTTGAAGGAGTAAGGATTATCAGAAAATGATTTTTGTTCTCCCGTCATTCGAGGCTGTTAGGTTGTTTGCAGTGACTCCCAAACATCACAGCGGTTGGCGTTATCAGAGGTTATTTCGAAGCATAAGGAGGCAACAAAATACTCCAAAAAAAAATTAGTTCCCCGCAATGTTTCCGATGATAAAGACGATTTGTCCGTGCTCGTGCTCACAGATTTCGTACTATGCCTACCGAAGCTAGAAAAAGGGAAGGCCCTCTAATAAATAAATGAATAAGTTTCCTTTACTCGCCATTTGACTTGAACGTATTTGAAATTGGCGCGCTACGTCTGGTTCTGACATTCTCAAAGTACCAACGTTGCCAAATTGCAATGCATACGTTTCAACAAGCTTCACTTTTTCACAAGTTGGTCGCACATTTTCCATACATTCTCATTAATTAGATCGATAACCCTTCTTTTTTCGGCAATATTGTTCCGTACACTATCCTGCACACAATATTCATTTTTTGGGTCGCTTTCTTCACACATGCGGAAGCTTTACACAAGATGCTGAAATGGTAACGTCGTCGCCTCGTACAACCGGCGGCAGCACTCGTCGACGGACGAACAAACCGAGAGCTGTTGGCAACTCTGGCCGCCGCCATGTTTGCGGTATAAAACGTCGTGTCGCGCCGCTCCGTCCTCCATTTTCGTCGAAGAGCGCGCAATGGTAAGTACTTTCACGTCGATCGTCGCAAATCCGTTTCGCGTTCCACCATCCTCGTGCGTTTCGTTCAACTTTTATCCTCATCTTGACAAACAAATGTCGCCGATTCTCGCGTGCTCATTATTTTCAACGACAAATCGAACGATTCCTCGTAATTAACAAATCTCGCAATTCGCGCTCCACGTAGTGAAAAAAACATGGCTGCCAGCCACGCGGTCGCGGGACAAAATGATGATTTAGATATTAATGTTTATGGTTTAAACTGAATAACCATGAAGATATTATTCTAGGGCGGTCTGATCAAATCTTTTTTATAAAAAAAAAACGAACAATTGTTTGCCCTGTCGCGTTTCTCATGTCGCGTCTTTGCGCCCGATTGGTTTTCAGTCTCACAGAAAGTTCAGTGCGCCCCGTCACGGGTCTATGGGATTCTATCCCAAGAAGAGATCCCAACGTCATCGCGGAAAGGTCAAGGCTTTCCCGAAGGATGATCCGCTCAAGCCTGTGCATCTGACCGCTTTTATCGGCTACAAGGCTGGCATGACGCACGTTGTGCGCGAAGCTGATCGACCTGGATCAAGTAAGTCTTCTTCCCTGTGTTTTTGGAGGGAAAAATTGCTTTTGCACTTGGGGGGTCAGGAGGTCCATTTGGAACTAGAGGGATCTTTTATTTTATGCCTCAAAATCATTAAGATCAACGATAGAAGATTAATCGGATGTTTCTTTGCTTTCGTAGATTATTAGTTTGTAGAACGTAATCTAGTTTTTTTAGCCGAAACGCTTTCTCGCACCCAAAAACTCTAGATTCGTCCTGTTTTCAACATAGAATCCACTTAAGAAGGTTGAAGCATTAGCCACAATCCAAGATTTGAAGATATGTGTACAGTCGAACCTCGAGATAACGAAGATTTGTCCATTCCCTTTCGATAGACACCCGAAACCTTTATACAACAACATAATAATATATATTGTGTCCTAATTGCTAATTGCATGTAAAAATGGCTCTAATTTGAAACTTTCTTTAACAAATATCCCTAAATTTATAACACTAATTTTTTTTTAATTTTGAACATCTCGATGTAACGAAACCTCGATATAACGAAAATGCGATATAACGAACTTCCCTAGAGATTCGTTATATCGAGGTTCGACTATATATATATATATATATATATATATATATATATATATATATATATATATATATATATATATATATATATAGTACTGTCCACACTTGCTTTTTTTCACCACTAAACATCAGAGATCGTAAATAGTTTAATGTAATTTTACGTGTATTAGATGGCAAGACGTTCACGTTTATTATTGATAGTAATAATAAATAATCTCGTGATAAATATAAATAGGCGTAATCATAAATGACTCAAAACTTCATTCTGAGTTGTATAAAACATTCTCTGATGCAGTTTTTTCATAATAATCATCGATAATGTTATACTTTTTCGTGAGTGACACGATTTTTTTTTAAATTTATGTAATGAAAATATAAAAATGCGTAATTTTGCCCTTTAATTATATATTTTATGGAAAATTAGCATCTACAGAATAAATCTATACCTCGTGTGAATTTTTGAGATGGTTCATTGAGAAAGAAATTCATAAACCGTTATGTGACTCAATTGGACAGCTTTAACCTCCTTAACCCTTTGCGGCATAGTGTAACACTGGCGCTACACCTAATTCAATTCAGATTTTGACTATTCGGAAGTGTTTTTTAATTAAATATGGCGGTTGTAAACGCATTTCAAGGTTTGTAGGACTACAATAACTACTAAAACATACCTATTGAATTTTTATTTTTCACATAGCGGGTGTAATCAATAACGAAAGTGCAAAAAAACGTGCACGTAAAGAAAAAATGTATGCTTCAAAGGGTTAAGAATCAATATAACATGACTTTAAAGTTAGCATAGTTGGAAGGCAACGATTTTCTTTTGAATTAAGGTTGTAAATCTCTAATGAGGATACGTAGAAACGTTCGCGTGATTTTTATAATCCGAATCGGCCAAAGAAACGCGTGAAGCAATCGAAAAGAACGCATTCCCGTTGCATTTCAACAAACTTCATCATAATACTCTTAAGGGGAGATATACACCTAGGAGCTGGAAAAAGGTCATTTTTGCGAATTTTTTCAAGGAAAACTATTTGAAATTTCGGATTGGGGTTTTAATTATCTAAAAGTATATACATTCAAAAATATGTTTAATTTTCTTTATTTAAAAATATCAAAAATATACCAGGATATTGTGTGATCCTTGGAGCGTCGTAAAAAAATCTGTGTATACGGTACCCACTGGCGTTTCTTCAAAAATCATCTGAAAAAAAAAACAAAAGATTATTAAATTAGATACTATAATCTAGTACTTGTCATAGCCGATTTTGAAAATATCGATTTGTGACAAAATGGCGGACGTTTGAACATGAATAGTGATTTTTGGGCCAAAAATTAGTTATTATTTTGCCTACAAAACAAAAACTAAGTAACGTAAAAAAAATCCTATGACAAGTACTAGATAATGGTGTATAGAATAACCACAAAAAACCTCAAGGCAATCGGTTCATTGGTTTTCGAGAAATTTTGGGTACCGATTTGAAAAACGTGGTTTTGAGAAAAACGCGTTTGAATATTTGGGAATGAATAAATCATGAAATTTGTCAACTTACATGGAATCATCGATACCAGGCCCATAGTGTAGAGGTCTTCTACGGTCGACGGAATGTTCATAGTTTCTAAATCGATTTTTTCGACCATCTAGGTGTATATCTCCCCTTAAAGGCTACCAAGCCAAGACGAAAAGAGCCTTCTCCGAGCCTCAGATTTCCCTACGACCCCCGACGCTTTTACCGGCACAGGATAGGCATAGCGATATGCTAGTCCGGTGTCGGTAGTGGTTGCGAGCTGCTTGACCCCGTGCAGTATATTCCAAACCACAGCGTCGAAAAGCAACTCTGTCCCCTACTCCGTAGGTGCGGACGGAGGCACGGCATATTCCATAAACTCTTTGTAGCCCATTGGGCGATGACCATCGAGACAAACCATGCTTGGGACAGTCCAAAAATGCAAAATCCACTTTTTGCAATATCGAATACCAAAAAAGCAACAAAAAACAACAGAATTTGGACACGTCTAAATTTGTTCTTTCGCATCGCAGAGGTGAATAAGAAGGAGATCGTTGAGGCGGTAACGATTTTGGAGACGCCGCCGATGATCGTCGTCGGCGTGGTCGGCTACATCGAAACTCCCCACGGCCTGCGCGCCCTCACGACCGTCTGGGCCGAGCATCTCGCCGAGGACTGCCGTCGTCGTTTCTACAAAAATTGGTGAGCGCTGCCGTAGAGAAGCCAAGTACATCGTAGCATGTTCGTAGATTCGAAAATTGAGCAAACTTACAAGCGATTTATTAAACGAAGAACGAAACGTCAGCTCTCCGCTCGAAAGATGAGAGAAATAAACTTGGAATTGGCCCACGAGGCTTTGCAAAAGAGCGCTCCGATTGAGGCCGATCCAAGAATGTGTCCGGTCTCCGCTCGTTTCTACGATGAGATCGGCACGTTTACAGATCGCGCTCTGTTCGTCCGCCGTGAACGCAAACAGAACGGAATTCTCCATTCATTCTGTATAGGTTCAAGAGCAAGAAGAAGGCCTTCACGAAGGCGTCGAAGAAATGGCAGGACGATCTCGGCCGTAAATCGATCGAGAAGGACCTCAAGAAGATCGTCAAGTACTGCAAGGTCGTTCGCGTCATTGCTCACACCCAGGTAATTATTTTCGCAACATACTCTTCGTCCTGTTGATACGTAGACAATTTTGCTTGAAGTAATTTGAAAACGCAATCTCAATACGCCATTTTCTCGTCGCGCAGATGAAGCTTCTGCGGCAACGCCAAAAGAAGGCCAACATCATGGAAATCCAGTTGAACGGCGGAACCATCGAGCAGAAGGTTCAATGGGCCCGAGAACATCTCGAGAAGCCTGTGCCCGTCACGAACGTATTCGCTCCTGACGAGATGATCGACGTCATTGGCGTCACGAAGGGAAAAGGATACAAAGGTAACGAAACGTAAAATTACCTCTCCCTCTCTTTTGCTTTTTACTCCCACGAAACACTCGACTCACATGATGAAACGCATGTATGTGCAATTACGGATAAAGCTGACGATACAACCATGCTGCCTTCCTACTGAAGACTCGAAAAATAACTCCAATAGTCGCCGGTTCCTGACGCGAAAGTCTAACGAAAAAGAAAACGATGTTTTTAAACAGGCGTCACTTCGCGTTGGCACACGAAGAAACTTCCTCGCAAGACGCACAAGGGTCTGAGGAAGGTTGCCTGTATCGGAGCCTGGCATCCGAGCAGAGTGTCCTTCACCGTGGCTCGCGCCGGTCAGAAGGGTTACCACCACAGAACCGAGATGAACAAGAAGATCTACAGGATCGGTCAGGGTATCCATACCAAGGATGGAAAGGTAATTTCGATCATTGATATTGAGGGGCTACATCTACCTGAAGGCTAAAAAATGGCCGAATTCCGATTTTCTTTTCTGGTAAACTCTTTTTGTAAATACAAAGGTACATATATTTACAAAGTTTCTTAAGGTTGTCCTGTCGCCAGGCTTCAATCCATAGGATTTTCATAATTTTTTTTTGAGCTTCACTATATATATTCATCGTCTCTGTAAAATTTCAGGATCGTTTATCGACCTAATTACAGAGAAAAGAAATATTAAAATTGCGTATTTTTGTGAAGGAATTCCGAGACGACATACAAAAACCCAATTTCCGGTCGCTACAAAAGTGTATAGAATAGTGGGAATCCGTCAGATTCTTAAAAATAATCAGATTTACATACTTAACACTTGTAGTAATCCAGTGCTCTCAGAAAAAATTACGCTTATTGACCTAATTTTCATGTAATATCAAGTTTAATTTGAACTTCCGGCATTGGATTTATTACCACTTGCTACGATAAAGAGACGTGACAGCAAGGCAACAGCTGACTGTAGTCCTAACCTCATCTCACTCATTCGAATTTCCACACATATTTCATTTTTAACCGACATATTTCGCCGACACAAATTTTCCACGCTTTTTACCAGTCGTGGCCCGAATACAATGCTTTATATTTCCCGCACCTGACATTGCTTTGACAGATCGACGTTGAAAAGCATGGAGGTTAAACTCGCCTGGTTGAGTGAAAAGAGACGGAGATAGAATCAATATTGCCAAATATCAAACTTAGAAATACTGCGCGAATCGTTGGAATAACTATTTTTTCATTTTTCTAATTAAATGTGAATATTCATTAAACAGTTTACACATGGAAAATTTAGGTATTACAATTTTTTCGTTCTATATGTTAAAAATATAAATTGTACAAGTCTCAAGTCATCAGTGGTATGACTAGTGTGAAGCGATAGGACTACCTTAAAAAGAAATCGGGAAAAATAGATAAAAACAACACACAAAGGTACATATATTTACAAGGAGAAATGCATTTTTTTAAACACAAAGGTACCTTTTAGTTTAGAGCCTTTAACAATAATCACTAAAACAGATTAAAAACAACAATAAGATGGCCACCGGAAGAGGAAACTTTTTCCGTGATGTTTCGGAGCGGACACTCCATCTTAAACGGTTCATCTGAAATCTAAAAACCAAACGGTTTATTCGAGTTATTAATAAATACGAGACGTTGATAGTCGATTTTTAAAATCATTTTTTTTTTTAACAACGTGGTGATCGATCGATAGTAAAAAAAAAAGGGAAATCGTCAACGACCTTTAAATGTTTCTCGTCGTATTTCCTGCGAATTAGAAAACAATCCAAGTGGTTTTCGAAAAAAAAGCGTTTAAAGTTTGAAGTATGGTGCCGCTACATCTCGCCCGGCCGACTGTTAGAATCTGTAGTTCATTCAATTTTAGTAATATGAAATTTCCAGAGAATATAGCTCAAAGGTGATACTATCGAATTTTTTTATTTTTTCAATTCCTTTTCTGACTGTTAACCATATATTTGATCATTTCCAACGATCTTCAACCTTCCTTTTCACTCTTTACCCCACGGTGTACTTCGCTATTTCGTTCACGGGAAGCCTCGCGCTTAATTGATCTTCCAAACTACATTGGGAGCATTGATTCGTTTAAAATTGAGGCCAGATTGAAACGGCTTGTACATAGTACCCGATGTAAAACATCATTTTGCACTTGGGCCTCCCAATCAAGCGACAAGAGCAAGGAAAAAAAGATCATATCGCAATTCCTACGACTCCGTAGATTTTTGTTTGGTTCTGACGTAAAGACATTTTCAGATCGTGAAGAACAACGCCTCGACGGAGTACGACCTGACGGAGAAGACCATCACCCCGATGGGCGGTTTCCCCCACTACGGTGAAGTCAACAACGACTTCGTCATGCTCAAGGGATGCTGCATGGGACCGAAAAAACGCGTCATCACTCTCCGCAAGGTACGCTTGGCTCTCCCATTGTCCACTCGCGCACATTAATCGGGCCGTTTCTGTGATGAACAACGAATAGAGCCTATATTATTCTCTATGACTACCACGTGATAATTAATGATAGGACTGAGATTTGACGGTCGTCCATTTCTCGCCGTCTTCTCGTACGTGCGCTTTTTAAAAGTGGAATCCCTTGCGCTTTTTCGTTGCAGTCGCTGCTCGTACACACTAAGCGCGCGGCGCTGGAGAAGATCAATCTGAAGTTCATCGACACGAGCTCCAAATTCGGCCACGGTCGCTTCCAAACCGCCGCGGACAAGGCCTCCTTCATGGGACAACTCAAGAAGGACCGAATTCGCGAGGAACAGGCGCAAACCGCAGCCGCTACGGCCGCACCGACCACCGCCGCCGCTGCTCCTGTTGCTGCGCAGTAAATTTTCTTTACTGTATCAGCGAAAAATAAATGAAAAAAGACGAAAAAAAAACTTATGGTTTTTTCTATTCGGATCTTCTTTTCCTGCGCGTGATCCCCGTTGGAGAATACGAACGTGCAAATTTAAGAGACTAATTAGTGATAAATAGGGAATTCTTATTATCGAAGTGGCAAGAATTACACATTTTGCTATTCGAGTTGGTGGATATTGCGAATTTTTTGTGATTTCTATGTTGCGTATTTAACTTCTCAAATTAACAATTTTGAGTTTTACCATTGAAATTAGTATTGCGAATTCGTACAATTAAAGTTTGTATTTCGAATATTACGATTGGAATTGAATAATTTTGAATCTTGCCTTTCGAACTTCATTATTCAAATTCGAATTAATATCGAATATTCAGAAATGAAATTTATACTGGTTTCGAATTTTTGCAATTTCAAATTTGTATCGATTTCCAACATTTACAAGTTAAATTGGGGTCAATCAAAATAAAATTTACAAGCCAAATTGCTATCAGTTTCGAATTTGTATCAATTTCAAAGTTGCAAATGAAATTGATGTCAATTACGAATTTTTACACCTCCAATTTGTATCAATTTCCATTTTTTACAATTTAAATTTGTATCAATTACGAATTTTTACAACTTAAGGCGAGAAATCCATTTAGAATTTAAAAAAAATCGATTTCTTTTACATCTTTCGAAAGTATGGTACCCAAAGAATATACTGACCAAAGGAAAACTCGAAATATTGAATATTTGCGGAGTTATCGCATAGTCTAGAGCGCGGGGACAGCATGCGGTCAGGTAACTAGTCACACGTTGCAATTTTAAACGCGATTATCTCGAAACTACTTTTTCAAAAACTGCTCGTGTTGTAGCTCAAAAAGTTATTGACCGATTTGGATGAAATTTTGGGAGGTTACTCTGAGTAATATTATCGGAAGGATATACCTAAAGTTTGAAAGGTAGCGTGTAAATAAATCATTTTTTCGGATTCAAATATGTCGAAAATTCGAACTTTGAAGTTAAAAAGCTCCCAAATTTTCAATTTTGCACTTTTTCATCATTTTTAAAGTATATCCTTCCCCTTAATATGTCAGTAAACGAATGACACTTATTAAATCTTTTTCAAATCAACAGAAAAAGAGTGACAACTGCAGCACTTTTCGATGTCGCGGAAAACAGGCGTCCGAAGACCTTTAATAACGCCGCTATTTTGTTGAACATCCCAAAAAAAAATTTTTTTTAACTTGACAGTTATAATAAACTCATGTCCAAATTTGAAAATGATCCGAATATTTTATCCCCTCTAAAAAAATTCCCGAAAAATACCTATTTTTCACGCTCCTAAAGGGATTTCTCGCCTTAAATGGGGATCAATTTCGAATTTTTACAATTAGAATAAGCATCAATTACAAATTATTACAACTTCAATTCATAGCAATTTCTAATTTTTACTTAAGTCGGCATTAATTTCCAATTTATACTATTTTAATGTTTGCGATTTTTTACTATTTAAATTGGTATCAATTTCGAACGTTTACAATTAAAATTGGTATCCATTACAAAAATGTACAATTCGAATTCGTATGTATTTCGAGTTTTTACAATTTAAACCAGCATGAATTTCGCATTTTTTCCATGCAAACTGGTATCAATTACATATTTTCACAGTTCAAACTTGCATCAACTTTGAAGTTCACTCCAAATTAATACTAATCGCAAGATTTACAAAAAAAATATTGCTCCTTTTACAATTCAATTGTCATTGATTGCGAAAATGAAGTGAACAGATATTCCATGAAAAAATGTTTGATAGTTACGTATGCGAACTAGATCGAGCTTTCATTATTGATTTTTTTCCAAATTTCAGCACAGCTCAATTGAGAAGAATAGAACTTCCGGTTTGGATCACTACGTCGAAAAAATGCACGAAAAGTGATAAGTGTCAAACGATTTTATTTTCAGAAAGTGTACGCATATCAGTTCAAATTTGCATCAACTTTGAAGTTCACTCCAAATTAATACTAATCGCGGGATTTACAAAAAAAATATTGCTCCTTTTACAATTCAATTGTCATTGATTGCGAAAATGAAGTGAACAGATACTCCATGAAAAAATGTTTGATAGTTACGTATGCGAACTCTTTCAATTCCGAATGGCTCCAGAAAACCAAAAAAATGCAATGCCATAAAAAATACAAGCTCTAAAAAAATTAATATTAATTACGAAATATATTATTCAAATTAATATAATTTTTTCACATTTTAAAAACCCTACTCAACGCGATCATTCAAAAATTTGATCGAACCAACATGGCCACCGGAAGTGAGCGTCCCTCCGGAAAGCCGCGCCTCTAAAACCCTCAAACAAAACATCAACAACTTCTCAATCCCCCAAATCGAAAAAATATCCAACCATCGCGTGAATTTTCCATTTCCCCGACCGCGTGCAGCGCCCTCTCTTCGTTTCCCCAGCCGCTTGGCAAACACCTCTGTTTTTTTTTTTCAAACCCAAACCAGTGTGTGCGCATTATCCGTTTCAACGTACAATTACCACGTGTACGAGTCGAACTGTCAACGGACTTGGCGCGTACGCAGAATCCGCGTTTCCGGTTTCGAGAACCTGTTTTTTTTAATCGGTCGCCATTTTGCGACGACGACAGGACCCACACACACAGAGTCCCGTGTGCGCGCGCACATACACAATTTTCGTCCGCATACGTTTTGACAATTTCGATTGATGCGGTCATCGCGATCATCGCGTCCTCGTTCCTTTCACATACGGAGCGAAGGTGTTTAGCGCACACCTGGGCGGCGACATTCCTCGAGTGCGTTTCACGCGGTGATCGTCGCTTCGATTTGTGTGTGCGTACGGTCCCACCCCCGCCTCCCCCGCTTGGATCGTTAAAGTCTTCGTCAGGTGAGTCACTGGCGATTTGTTTTGGTCTTGTTCGCTCGTCGATTTCGCCTTCCGCGTACTCTCGCATCGCACAACGCAATAAAATTAAAGCGAACAATTGTTACACTGCCACCGCGCGCAACCCCGCAGCGAAAGGTGGCGTATTTTTCTCGCGTGACACAAAGCGCTTCGCAAGTTCGAAGGGACGAAAAAGTTTACTATGCCGTCCCGGATGACCGAGCGAGCTGGTGGTCGACGGGAAAAAACAACCGGAAGTCTTACATCGGGGTTTTTTGCAGGTGAAATATGAAAGCGCGACAGAGTGAGATCATGAAATTCGAGTGAGCACACGAACGCGCGCACGCACATCAGGGATCGGCAGGGCGAACGCTACGGAGTCGCAGACTGGGAAGTGCAGGGAGCGGCGAGGTACGAAAGCCGTCGAGATGATGGAGATCGAAGTGCCGGAATTCGCGTCCAAGGACGACGAGATACAGTACTGGATGAACCTTGCCCAGGAGATGTACCAACGGTAGGACTCGTAGCGTCGATTTGTAGCGATCGTTTTCAGTCGGGAGTGTATTTTACACCTGCCAGCGAGCCGGAGGTCGGTTTGGCAGGGTTCGGCGAAAGACGGAGCTCAGGGACGCAGGCAAAAGAGAGCTTCCCTTTGGAAATGTTGGAGTCCTAATTTACTGGAGAAAGCGCAATGGGGTAGAGTTTATTGCTACACGCGTATGGACTGCACGTTTCTGAGCTTTGCTATTAGTCAATTGTCCAGACGGGAACAGTTTCAACTGGATGACGCTGAAGTTTGCATCGTTGGAATGCATTCAGAGCCTTTTTTTGCAAATTGAAGTCGTCAATTTATAATAAGAATACGTGGAAAGGTTTGAGCAATTTTCACGATGGAAATCAGTCAAAAAAATGAATAGTGAAGAATTAATTTTCGTTGCATTTCAACGATGCAAACTTTAACATCGATCGACTGGAAGAAAAACTTGCAAATGTGATCACTGTAATGTACCTACGAGGGTGACATTTGCATAGTTTTAATGCAACGATAATTATTCTTTTTTTCTTCCCCCAAATTTATTGAGACAGATCTTAGCTACGAAAACCTCTCAGCGATATTTTAATTCGCTTATTCAGAGATCTGGAATCTAAATTTGCAAAGCAGATATTTCGAAATAACGAAAAGGAGGAAGTGCACATATAAAAAAGAATTTTCGGTGCGTTTAAACGATGCTAACTTCCAAAGCATATGTAGTCGATGGGTTGCACCTTGTGGCGGGAAAAAAGAGGGATTTTCGTGATCTTTTTATGAGGAAACGAGCACGAGTTTTCGCATTTTTTTTTTACATTGAGGAGTATCGTTTTGAGGATCTTTTAAAATTTTTGTATTGAAAAATATTTACAAATGTGGTAGACACAATGGTTTGTGCAGAGCGCCGTTTGAAAAACGTCCTTCACGGCGACCACATTGGAAAAAAGTCTTTCTCTCAAGCACAGCTTTTTGATATGTGAAAGAAGTTTGTGAAATTTGAAGCTGATGGGCGCCGTGATTTTTGAGATATTCGTAGTCACCGATTTTTTCGTAATTTTAAGAAAAAGGAGTTCAAAGTTCCGCCGGTTCGCGGATCCTACCTATACACATGGCCCAATTTCTTTTCACCATATCTAGGCCAGAAAAATGACTGAAACCTTTTTGAATATGCTTTTTAGGGGATGGATTAAGGACGCAACCTAAATCCGGAAACAAAGAATATAGATGGTAAAAAAAATGAAAAAAAAAAGTAGAATTTCCGTTGTATTCCGACAATGGAAACTTCAAAACCATCTACAAAAGCCCATAACTCTCTGAATTTTGAACAGATTGACGGAATTTTCGGAAAATATTTCTGAAATATTGTATTTAGAGAATCCGTCCAAAACCAGAAATCCATCTCTCAGAAATTTCAACTAGACGTAGCCCTTAAACGTAGTAAATTCGTCGCTAAAAATTCACGATCGACTATAAATTAGCGAATGATCAATTCTCGCACGAAATTCACGGATTTCGCTGTGTTTTCGGGCTGTCGTTCTCACACGCTGACTCGGCGTGACCGATAAGTCCCAGCTCCCGAATTGGTAGCGTTGCTATCTTCGTTTTGAGCAAATCCTACGCTCGCGGACTAATCGCTTCCGTTCACTACAGAATTCTCGTTGAAACATTCGGTGCCCGCTTTTTTTTCATTAGCGTTTCGATCCCGAAAACGCCTGGAACGCATTACGCTTTTCGTTCGTGTATTCTTCTAATTGCGAAATACGTATAAAAATGAAGGAGACACCGGTCGCAACGCCTTTTCCATAAGTGGCTACATCCACTTAAAGGCCGGAAAAATAGCCAAATTTCGAAAAAAAAATCTGGGACACGGTTGGTGAAAAAAAAACGTATTTTTTTTGTAACACAAAAGTACATATATTGAGAGCTTTTAAAAAAAATCACCAAAAAATCCAGAAAAACATCGAAAACATGGCTGCCGGCAGATGATGAAATTTTTTTTTCGACGTTCAATGGTGGACACTCCAGCTTAAACGGTCCATCTGAAATCTAAAACCAAAAGGGGTTATTCAAGATAACAATAAACTTGAATCGTTGACGATCGTTGGTTTCCAAAATCACTTTTTTTAACACCGTGGCGACGATATGATACTCGAGCATACAAAATCATAAAAAACGTAATCACTTCTAATAGTTTTTTAATAGTTTACGTAACTATTAAAAAACCAAAATTTCAAGTTCCCAACTGGTTTATTTTTTGAGATAGACCCCGTAACCAGAATGGTCTAAAACTGACAACTTTGACGGCCCGCCATTTCTTTATTTTTTAATATAAAAAAGAAGAAAAACATATTTGTACTCTACTCAATGAGCTTTATAAAATGACGTCCCACATGGCAAGGTAAGAATTTTTTCTTTGTGCTCCTTTTTCACGTATCGGACCCTCATGAAAAATGATTTTACCGAACTTCTAATTAAATATTCGGTTTTGGGTTAACATTCTACACAAAATATCCAAATTTCAGGTCTGTAACTCATTCCGTTTAGGAGCGTTTGTGTTATGTATATAACACTATAATATATATAATATATTATAGTGTAACATTATATATAATAATATATATATAGATATGTATATAACATAATGTAGTAAATTATTATATATACTACATTATGAATGGGCGTTTTCAGTATTCGTTGTATAAATACAGTATACAGCCCGAACGCCCGATTGTTTAGGGGGTAACGGGTATAAAACGGGTATAAAATCACGTGCGAATTTAACAATTTTTTTTCGTATGAAAACGTGATTCACTCATAAAATTAATTACACATCTATTTAGTATGAATATGAAGCTATTAAAAAATATATATTTTTTTTTTCGATGTACCAAATGGCCGACTACTCATATTTTCTTTTGTTATCTTTTTTTAGGCGCTCCGCGGCGTGACATTTAGCATCCACAATTTTGTACCTAGAACAAAAAAACAAAAATTCTCGTTAATCTAAATTAGAATACCTAGAGAAGTACGTACGGAATTAAAAAAATATTGTTTTATTCAAAAGTTGTAGGTATTTGAACTTAAGAAATAATTTTTCAGTGAAAAATTTCGTTATAACTGCTCATGAAATGAAAAGTTTTCGATTAATCATAAATTCCGTACGTACTTCTCTGCGAAATGGAATTAGGAACATAAATTTTAAATTTGAAGTGAATCGAGTGAAAATTGTTCAAGTTATTTGTCACGCCAATTGGAAAAAAGCTGTTTCGAGAAATTTCGAGTAGTCGGCCATTTTGTACGTCGAAAAAAATAGATATATTTTCTAACAACTTGATATTCATACTACATAGATGTGTAATTAATTTTATGAGTGAATAACTTTTTCATACGAAAGAAAAAGTTAAATTCGCAAATGATTTCATACCCGTTACTGTGGCCTAATGCCTTAAACCTGCACGGAATTGTGCATTGTCCGCAGTGTATGAAAAGGATCCAATAATCGCGTACGTGCTCGCACTGCAGCAAGCTAATCAGCTTATTCAACGTTTTCAGGAAGGACGACGTGGAGAGGGAACTCGAGGAATTCCAGGAGAACTCGCAGATGCTCGAGAAAGAATTGGAAAACTCTTTGGAACAGGCTGAGAAGCTGAACAGGGACCTGAGACAGAGAAACGCCAGATTATCAACCGAGGTGGATCAGTTGAGATCGAGGCTCGATCAACAGACATCGGATTGCGCGATGTTTCAAAGCAGGGCGCAGGATCTGGAGGCTCAGCACGAGGCGTTTCTCAAGTACATTAGGGAATTGGAGCAGAAGAATGACGATTTGGAGAGGGCCCAAAGGTTCGAAACAAGTGCCTCTGTAATAAATATCACACGCGTACATCGAAACTTTATTAAACAATTATTCAACATTTTACTCATTCGCTGATCTTTGCAGCGATTGAAAAAAGACTTTTGCAGCTCTCTGCCCTAAGTATTTACCATCGAGATTAAAATTCATTACTGTTTATTTTTAATGAGATACGCCGTTTATTGATGTTCCTGGGGATTGTACATTAATGCGATTGATCGGTATTTCGTACAGAATAAATATGGCAACGGAGGAGGAAATAGAGGCTAAATTCAATTCCGCCATTGAGAAAAATGCCCTACTGGAATCCGAACTTGACGAAAAGGAAAGCTTGAAGATGATTGTCCAAAGATTAATGGACGAAATTAGAGGTGAGATAATCCACATTATCAGTATGTTATTACCGATACTCGAAGGGGTGACGGCTTAGTCGTACACCAGCTGGCGCATCAACCAGTCAGCGAGTAAAACGTCTGAATATTTTTAAGGAACTAAAAACAAATTCACACCAAATTTAAAGATGATCGATCAAGATTTAGTACAAAAGATCGATAAAAGAATAAATTTCAATGCTTTTTAGCCTAGAACCGATGAAAAAAACGGTGCAAACACTTATTCCTATAAAAGGTGGTCAAAGTGATGGCCACCACTTTCAATAAACGCTTGCACATTCGCATTGATTGTATCGTCTTATCAGTTACGTCAGTCAATTAGAACAGGCTCTAATTGAGGCTTTAATAGTTTAATACTAAGCAAAATCCAAGTAAGTCGTACAGCTTTGTTCACATTGTCCGCAACTACGAATCTTATCATCTCGCTTTGGAAAGCAGCGCGAAGTTTGTGATTTCCATAATAATGTGTGTTTTCTTCAATGAAAACTACTGCGAAAGAATTTCCTTCTGTCAATACAGAACTAGTTTTCCGCGAAATGTTTCCTTATCAAAAGCAAGTTGATATGATCTTAATGTACGGAGAATGTCACAAAAATCTTCCGAAAGCGGCCATCTGGGTTCCACCATTAGTGCCTCCCCCAGCCTAAGGCAGAAGCTCTACTGGTATTGTAAACTTTGTCAAAATACATTAAAAACAATGTACACAACTTAAGGGGCTATACCAGTGTGAACACTGAAAATTTGCGTGACTTCCGGGAGTTTTTTGGAAGAAAACTACTCAATTAAATGTTTCGGAAAATTATGAATATATTTGGCTATATTTGACCTATATTACACAATTTTTTCGTAACAAAAAATTGAGATCCAAGCGACTCATGCGCTGCCTTCGGAGACGTAAAAAAAAGTTCCTCCACTGCTGACATGATTCCGGCCGATTGAGTAGCTGAAACCGAAAAAGGAAAAAATGTCGTTAAACTGGAAGGTATTTCCTGTACAATGACGTAGGATTTTCGAAAAGTATCAAAATCTAACAAAATGGCGTAGTTATGAAAAATGTCTGTTTTCTTGCCTATAAAATGGTCGTTTTTTTCAATGCCAAATCGTCAATTTTCATTCAATCAAAAATATCCTACGTCATTGTAGAGTAAATATATTCAAGAGTACTCAGTTTAAATTTCAAGTCAATCGGATAATTGCTCTTTGAGTTACAATATCAGCAAATTTGATAAATCTAATTTCGAGAAAAACGCGTTTAAAGATTTAACTATCGATTTTTGCAAGATGATAGAGATACGGCCTTGAAATTTTTACAGGATATTCTTAAAAGTATAGACTGTCGAAAATGCAGAAAAATCGATTTTTTGAAAGTGTCACACTGGTATAGCCCCTTAATGTTTCGAAAACTAGCGTGATTTTTTCGAAAATTTTCGAACGTATTTCGAAAGGTAAAAAAGGGCAAGTCTTGAAGTACCCAGGTTTACAGACGGAAGGTACCGGAAAAACGTTTACAGGCAAAGTTTTAAAGTACCAATTTGTTTATTCTCTCGTGCCTCGCAGACCTGAAACAAGAGATCAACGTTTTGGAACGACACCATCCGGACAACGACAAATCAGCGGCCGGAAGGGTACGCGGCCTAATAGACAGCAACAAGCTGCAGGTCGAGCTTGAGACTCACGCGTCGTCGCCGGCTATCAGCCCGTTGCCGCAGAGCATACCGCCCACCGTTGTTCACCCACCGTCTCAACCGCTCAAAAGTAAGATTTCCCGCGCCTTCTGTAAGACAAAATGTTTCTTGACCTTCACCAGGCGAACTTACGCGGTGTCGAAACGTGAAAGGTGCAACCACAGGGACCACTCTTACGCTAGTTCGCCTGAAAATTGTCAACTTTTTTTTCAAACCTGCTCTTAACGCTTCTACATTTTTGCTAACTCGAAAAGTTTTCCTCTCGTCGCACCCTCGGGGATTAACATTGTAAATATAGTTTCGCACGCGAGCGACGATTCTTCCGCCATTTTTCAACGCTTTGCCACTGCCCCCTCCTCCCGCGCTAATCTCGAGGATCGCCTACTATTTTTACTTACTTGCTGTATTTATTGGCTATCTATTCAGCCGCGGCGGAAAGAAACGTCGGGGAATATCCGCTTTCGGAGAAGAGCCGAAAAATACGACGATGAAGCTTGCATCTTTGAACACGAATGAAAAACTTTTTACTTTTGTTTGAAGAAATCGGAGTCTTTTTCAAATTCGAACCTGAATGTACCCATAATTGAAAAAAAGTTAAACAGAGTCTGAGTCTCTATTTTGTTACGGAAAATAAATGTTTAGCCGGAGGGTATTTTTTTTATTCCGAAAAAGTGGAAATTTAATGATGACCTGAGATCTAAAAAAAACCTAAGCCTTTTTAATCTTGCGAACTACCTGGACCAATTTAATTTTTTTATTAAACAAAACCTGAACGCTTTTGTTTATTTTAGAAAAATTAAATGCTTTTTTCCTTTACGAATTTGAACTGTTTTTTTTTTATTCAAACGACGCTGAATATTTATCTTTGATTTTTTAAAAATTGACGCGGCCTTTCATTGATGAATTTAATAAAAAATGTAATTTTAAATAACGATTTTGTCTTTGATCTGAATTCTCTTAGAAAAGAAAGAATCTGAAGTTTTCTCTTTTAATTCAACAGACCCTGAATCTCAATTTTTATATTTAAAAAAATTGACGGTCATTTTTAAATAAATTTAATGAAAACTGTAATTTAAAATAACGTGAATCTCTTTATTAATTTTTAAAACCCTTTACCTATGTTTTTGTAACTTTATGTAATTTATAAAACGTGACGATTTTTTCTTTATTCCAAAGAACCGGTACATATTCGTTCTTTTCAATTGAAAAAAAAAACATGATTTTCAATTTTGAAGAACCTGATATTTACTTTTGAAAATGCTGTTTTTTATTTTTAAAAAACCGGATTTTATATCTTGAAAAAACTGATTTTTAATTTTGAAAATGCTTCTTTTTATTTTAAAAGAACCGGATTTTCTATTTTCAAAAAATTGATTTTTTAATTTAAGAAACCTGATTTTTTAAGTAAAAAACCTGATTTTTCAATTTAAATAAAGTAACCCCGCGAAAAAGAGACTTCGTCTAATAACAAAAGTATAGAAATGCTAAGAATAAAAGACGAACTTTCGTCGCGTTCCACTGATGCAAATTTCCCCGTCATCCCCAAGAGCCTGCACGTGTCGAGAAAGTGGCTATTTTGGCAAACAATCACTTGCACGAATAATCACCGTCTTTCTCGAGCGCGTTGCTCGACTTTTATTCTTTCCATTGAAATCTCCGATCGATCGCTTATCATTTGTAATTAACATTCGCTGTTTTTTTTTCTCGCTTGTATTTCGATCAATAAACGACACAAGAAAATTGCATCTCGTTTCGTTACTCCAATGATTCTTAGTGCGATAACGAGCATGCCGGTAATTTGGTTCTTTGAGCTACGAGATCTTGATTTTCCCATTTAACATAAGACCCTCTGACTTCCATCCGCATCCGAACGTGACTCAAGCTCGTTGTTCCTGTTTGTTGATCAGTTGGGAACGGAGTTGTGGGTGGTGTGATCGGCAACCACATTAACAACAACAACAACAACAACATGAACGTGCCACTGACGCCCTCGACGAGGATACTGGCGATGAACATGATTGGCGACCTCATGAGAAAAGTCGGCGTGAGTATAGCCATACCGAGCTTTCGCGTTGCCGGAAGAGAGACACGAAAAAAATGCATGAACGACGCGAACTTGTACACTTGTACAAATCGTAGACATTTTTTTTGTAACACGCCTAGCCGTTGTACATTTCCGTCCTGCGATCGAATTTTTAGCCCAGTAGCTTTTTTAAAAATAATTATCTTTTCTAACGTTTCTTCGTATGCCCTTGCGGGTTTTTTCGATCCCTTTCACTTTTCACCCAAGAGGTCACTCTGCCATTTCCGGTTGCTGAACGGTCCCCTGCGGAGTGACGGCCACAGCCACTCGTTTCCTAACGCACTAGCGTGATCCCGTGTTGGCACGAAGGGGGGCCGGGTTAAAATTCCGAATTATCAGAACGCTCGAAACTCGGAAAGAATTTTACACGACAGACCAAAACTCCGAAAATCTCTGAACGGAGCCGGTTTAAAATTCCGAATTTTGAATGATCAGAATGCTCAAAACTTCGATAAAATTTTACACGAAAGACCAAAACTCCGAAAATCTGAACATCGTCAAAATAATTCGGCTATAGAAGTTTTAAAAGTTTCAAAATTTTCAATAAATCGACGAATTATTTCAAGATTTTTTTTTTATTAAAAATTGATTTTACATCAATTTTGAAATTTGTTTAGACAATGTTGTACATTCTGCACCATTTACAGTCAAATGTGTAGACTTTCGTTGGCATAATCTTAACGGACCGTGTAATTTCGGAACATTAAAATTAGGAATTTCAAACCGTCGGCGCATTCAAAGTTCGGAATTTCAACCCGGCCCCCATGTCAAGATCATGTCCGCGAAAGTCTACACAGTTAACTGTAAATGATGTAGAATAACATTGCCTAGACAAATTTCAAAATTGACGCAAAATCACTGCTTAATAAAAAAAAAATCTTGAAATAATTCGTCGGTTTATTGAAAATTTGGAAATTTTGAAAACTTCCATAGCCGAATTATTTTGACGGTGTTCAGATTTTCGGAGTTTTGGTCTTTCGTGTAAATTTTTTTCGGAGTTTTGAGCGTTCTGATCATTCAAAGTTCGAAATTTCAACCTGACTCCATCTTCAATTTCGGAATTTTGAACCGTCGGAGTATTCAAAGTACGGAATTTCAACCCGGCCCCTACGAAGGGCACAGGGAAACTGTGGAAAACCTGTGCCCGCACAAGCGACTATATTTTTCCTGAGTTTCCCCAACAATTTCCTCTTTTCCAATTCTCTGGCTTTCCAATGCTCTATTTATTTAATTTTTGGTAATTCTTTAGATATGTGACTTTTCCGAAAAAAAGCCTAACTTTTTTTTGCAATTTTTTTCATTTATTGGGTTATAAATGATGATATTCAGTCGAGGGAAGGTGAAATTCACCTCCCGCCCCCATAAAAAGTTATGGGGTTTTGAAGGTCGCGGAAACACGTGATAAAATAGGGCATTTTTGAACATTTCGACGCCTCTATTGGAGGGGGGGATTCATAAAAGAAGCCTTCCTGAATACAAACAAACCCAACCCCCTCTGGCGTGACGGTTTTAGTACAGGAGTTTTGAAAAATTCGAAATTATTTTTAACAATTTTTTGCTAGCAAGAAAATTGTTGATGAAAAATGTCAGCTTCCCCCGACTGAATATCATTATTTAAACTCTATAAATGAGCAAATTTCAAAAAAAAATGTGAGGCTCATGTTTCGGATGTCACTTATCCAAAGAATGACCCAATTTTTTACCGTATTATACACCACCGAAGCTTCGCATCCCCACGTAGACGTCTCACGAGTCGTACCACCGATTGCCTCCTCCCGTACGGAACAAAACGCCATATTCATGGAGACAGCGAGCTCGTTGATTCATCCGCGTGTTTTTCCCATTTTCTGCTCGTTATTTTCTTGTTTTTTGTTCCCCCTTTTTGTGGACGATTTCTGACATAATTATTGGTTTTTTTTTTTGGTTCTCCATGTAAGGGTACTTGACGTCTCGATTCCAATTTGTTGTAAAATCGCAGTCAGCATTTGTGGTTTTGTTGCAAATTCGTAATTTCATCATTTATCTTTTTACATAATTCAACTTTTGGCTTACATTGATGTACACTTACATTTACAATAATGATTTTAATGTTTTATCAACGTAAAATTACTTTTTATTTTTCCGCTCGACTGAAACGTTCCGGTACTAAATAACGCAGTTAAAATTATATAATAATTGCGGTTAAATTTCGAAAAATTACGACGAAAGGAAAAGAATGCAGTTCTCAAAAAAAATCCAAACGCCCGCGTAATTACTCGAGAGTTTGGATTTTTTGGAGGTTGCATTTTTTTTCACTAATTAGAATCCGAATCAAAATCATTAAAAATGGAGAATTACGGGAAAAGGAAAAGCCTTTCATCTTCAAAACAAACCCAATCCTCCGAGTAATTAATAACGGAATGAAAAACATTTAAAAAATAAGAAACAACGAAAAAAAGAAAACGTATTTAACCTGCAAAACAAACCCAAACCTCTCAGTAATTAATAATTCAATTGATATTACAAAATAATGAAAAATTACGGTAAAAATCAAAAGAATGCAACGTGCACAAAACCAAACAATTTTTTTGTTGTTGAAAGATTGCACTTTTCTTTTACTAATTAGTAACAGAATCAAAATTATAAAAAATAAAGAATTACGAAAAAAAAAATAATGAAAAGTTGAGAATTACCAAAAAATTCGATAAAAATCAAACGCAACGGCCATAAAACCAAACAGTTTTTTTGGAAGACTGCATTTGTCTTTTACTAATTAGTAACAGAATCAAAATTACAAGGAATAAAGAATTACGAAAAAAAAATGAAAAAATTACGAAAAAATACGAAGAAAAAAAAAGCAAAAGCCTTCGATCTTCCAAACAAACCCAAACCTCCGAGTAATCAACAACGGACCCAAAATACAAAAATAACACATCACGAGAAAGAAAAATCAAAAGCTTTCAATTTTTCACACAATTCCAAATCCCCAAGTAAATAACAAAGGATCACAAAAAATAAAAAATTCCGGGAAAAAGCAAGAGCATTGAACTTCCCAAACGAGCCCAAACAAATTCAAACCCCCAAGTAATTAACAATGGACCTAAAATCACAACAACAGAAAAACCAAAATCCGGAAAAAAGCAACAGCACTGAACTTCCCAAACGAGCCCAAACAAATCCAAACCCCCAAGCGATCAATAACGCCGCAAAAAGTTCAAAAACTGTTAAATTCCGAGAGAGAGAAAAAAAATGAATGCAATGGCAGCGAGATCCTCGGATGAAGCAACGAAAGCGCTGTCCCATCAGCCACGATCACAGTTTGTACACGTAGTGTCGGTGTTTTGGTGATAGCTTGACAGATGGGTCTGCATGGACTGTAGAAGAGTCAAGTGTTCGTGTCCCGGTGGTCGTAAAGCCGCGATCGACACGACGGCTACTCGTATCCCGGTATCACCTTCGGTTCAATGTATTAGCCAACAGCCAAAGCCAACAAATAGGTGCTGACCGAGACCACTACCGCACACATCCCTCTGGCAAACGAATCCTCCTGCTCGTCCATTAAAAAACGATACAGGTCTTTGGTTTTTTTTTCACCGTATTTTTTTCCATTTTCTTCTTCTCTTCTATTATTAATTCGTTTTTCCCGCACGCCTGCGATCCGGCTTTTGAGGAAAGCGAAATTTCATAACCAACGTAACCACAAGCTTCACGATCACCGCATCACGTTTTTTTCTCGCCGCATCCTTCGCGTCGAACGAAAAATTTCTTTAACAAATGTACGTCTCTGTTTTTTTGCTCGCTCGACGCAGGCACTGGAGAACAAACTGAACGCTCGTCGGAACGCGTCGCGGGAGGAACAGGCTGTACGGGATTTGTACAGGTAACGGAAACTTGACGAAAAAAAAAGCAATGCGTAGGAATGTCACAATGCGTTGTCTCGAATGTCTCTTGTCGTTGTTCCGTGTCTTCGGCACCGAGTTTTATTTTTCTTTTTTTTTTAAGACGTCGTGTACCCGCGACTCTCGAAACTCGACTTCCGGAACGTGCCGCGCGTGCGCGGGAAAAAGCGAACGAGCACGTTGAGTCGAGTGTGAGACGCCGGTACACGACGTCGTCACGATATTATTTCACTTCGTACTTAGAAAACACATCCTGGTTGTGCTTCCACGCTCGTGATAATCATATCTCTCTTGTGTTCCGTTAGACCCGTTGAATGAAACCAGTTTCTTTGTCCGTACGTAGTTCTTTTTGTTTTGTTTTTCTTTTGCTACGCTCGGCGCACTCTTCGAGAGGTTTTTGTCGCTCGTTGACGACAATGGAGCTCTGTTGTTTATGCTCAATTTGTATGTATTAATATCGTAGACGCGAACATTATTTGGCGATGAAACAATTTTTTTGACAAATTATGTTTTTTTTTTCGAAAAAGAAATTATGTATATATATATATATATATATATGGGTCATTCCATGTCAAATCGACAAATTTTTTACCTGACCCCCTTTGATTTCGCTGAAAATTTTCTATCTTTTTCTACCCCCCGAAAGTTATTTTTCAGAATTTTTTCAAATTTTTTTTCCCGACTCAAAAAAAGTTATGAATTTTTGAAAAAAACCGCTCTTTTATTTTTAAATCGCCAGAACTTTTTCAAAAATTGACCGTTTGGGAACTTTTTTTTTTCAAAATTTTTGTTTTTAAATGTAGTTTTCGAAAAAAAATATGAACAAATTTTCAGAATCCCAGTTATATGAAATATTTTAGTTTTTTTGAAAAAACCGTAATTTTCTTAAAGTCCGACCGTTTTTTTTTTTTTTATTTTGCTCTAAAAATACTTCAACTAATTCTGCAATGATCCCCGTTAATCAAAAGATGTGACGACAATCGCTTCTAATTTTTTTTCTTGATTATAAAAAAACTTTTGTTGAATTTTTGCTGATTTTATATAACTTTGTTATGAATTTTTTTTTATTTCCTCGTGAAACCTCAAAAGTTAAAAAATAAAATTTTATTGGAGAATTTTAAGTGATTATCGTCCAAGAAATTGTTATTTAAAAAAAAAAAAATAATTTTTTTCTCTCATTGACGTTATTTTTTTACTCTTATGGACGTTTTTTTTTGGTACTGAAAGATGACAACTTAACGTCATTTTGGTACTGAAACATGACAAAATAACGTCAATGAGAGAAAAAAATTATTTTTTTTTTTTAAATAACAATTTCTTGGACGATAATCACTTGAAATTCTCCAATAAAATTTTATTTTTCAACTTTTGAGGTTTCACGAGGAAATAAAAAAAATTTCATAACAAAGTTATATAAAATCAGCAAAAATTCAACAAAAATTTTTTTATAATCAAGAAAAAAAATTAGAAGCGATTGTCGTCACATCTTTTGATTAACGGGGATCATTGCAGAATTAGTTGAAGTATTTTTAGAGCAAAATAAAAAAAAAAAAAAAAAACGGTCGGACTTTGAGAAAATTACGGTTTTTTCAAAAAAACTAAAATATTTCATATATCTGGGATTCTGAAAATTTTTTCATATTTTTTTTCGAAAACTACATTTAAAAACAAAAATTTTGAAAAAAAAAAGTTCCCAAACGGTCAATTTTTGAAAAAGTTCTGGCAATTTAAAAATAAAAGAGCGGTTTTTTTCAAAAATTCATAACTTTTTTTGAGTCGGGAAAAAAAATTTGAAAAAATTCTGAAAAATAACTTTCGGGGGGTAGAAAAAGATAGAAAATTTTCAGCGAAATCAAAGGGGGTCAGGTAAAAAATTTGTCGATTTGACATGGAATGACCCATATATACATGTGTGTGTGTGTGTATGTAAAGAGTGATTCATAGTATTAGGTTGCCCTTTGTGAGCACACAGAGTGGGTCATTGCGAGAGAAAAGCGCTTTTTTGAAAAATGTCGCGCGACCCAAATTGGTCGAGATATTCGCGTTCAAAGTCCAAGTAGCAAATAATGGCACAGTAGTTGCTCATGCGCGGTGGGAGCCGGATCGAACTCGGCTTCGAATTCACCCTCGGACAAGCAAATAGTTTTTTCTTAAGGTTTTTGTAGCTAAAAATTTAGCTACAAATTGATAATACGATTCAATAATTTTCGTGATTCGTTACGCGAGGAAAAGAAAATCGCGCGTGAGCCATTGCAGCCAATTCGTACTGTGCCATTATTTACTCAGCCTCGGACTTCGAACGCGACTATCTCGGCCAATTTTTGTCGTTCGATATTTTGACAAAAGCGTTTTGCTCGCAATGACGCCCTACATGCTCACCAGGGGGACCTTAACAGAACTGCATCACTCTGTATATACACACTACCCGCCAAAAGTTTCCGGACACTTCAGATAATCGCAAAACGTTCAATCACTGTATAATTGCCAAATGATGTGAGAATAATAAAGTTCATTTTATTTATTAATTTGCGAAGATATTATATAGGTCCGTAAAATTAGTTAAATTATTCTAATATAATTTTTCAATTATCCAGTGATCTTTGGCAATCACCTGAAGGGTTCGGGAACTTTTTTTTGTGTAAAAGGGGGAGGACTCCCTACGATTAGAAACCACGATTAGTAAACAAAAATAATGTATATAGTATATGAGGAACTGACGAACAAAACCCGACCTAACACACCACGGAAATTAAAAAAAATTACTTTGAGTGTTTTTTAAAGCACACCTTTATTAGCTCTCGAAATATTTTGCATCAAATCCGGCCCTAAACACCTCAAAATTTGTTAAAAACTGCCTTTTCAAGCGAAAAGAAAAATTTAATGTAGTGTGGACAAATCCGGTTTTGTTCGCCAGCTCCTCATATATATATATTCTTGACTGAAAATTGTTCCATCGCTACATAATTTTTCACCTGACGAAGCATTCGCCGATAATCATTTTATTATATTCGAATAATTACTACCTCCTGATTCGTCGAATCGAAAGTAGATTATAAATGAAACAACTCTGAATTGAGGGTCCTCCTTTGACGGGGCGAAAAAGGTCGTTTTTGCCGAACATTTGTTCTCTACTAGATTATTTATGTAGCATTTGGAAAAAGGTATGTTATTAATCATACATTGAAATGATTCCATGTGAATTTTTATTTGAAAGAATTAAAAATGAACTACGTTATTTAAATGATTCCGTGTGAATTTTTGTTTGAAAGAATTGAAAATTAACTACATTATTGAGGTATAACATAGCCTCTGTAAAAAAAATTTGGGCCAACAGCGCGATCCATAACTTGACAACGGTTGGTCTGAAAAATAAAAAAGTTTTATAATTTATATAGATTTAGTTCTCGTAGTACGTAGCGGTTTTTTTTGGAAAAAAGCGGGCGTTAAAATAAGGATAATTATGGGGAAATTTTTACTTATATTCGGGGGCTTGAAAAATACTAAATACGAAGGGAAAAAACACGCTGCGTGCGACAGCTACTGCAATGACAGAAATTTTAGTTTTTTAAAATTGAAAATCGGACAATTTTAGCTAAAGTTAAGACTCCGGTCAAGCCGAGAAAAGTCGTTGCGAAAAAAACGCGATGAAAAGATTTTGTATACGTAAATCGTTGCATTGCGCCACCTGCTCTCACTAAATCGTCTGAAACTTGGCAATTTTCAATATTGTATTTAACTTGACATTTTTTCACATATTCTTGAATATGTATACTCAGAAAATAAATAAAAACCGATTTCTTTGACCAGTCACAGTGGTGTCTCCCCTTAATGGAATATATATATATATATATATATATATATATATATATATATATATATATGTATATATATAATTAAGAATTGTTCTATCGCTAAATAATTGTCCATTCGACGAATCGTTCGGCAATAATTATTCGAATACTTAAAAAAAAACAATCCACCTTTACTTCATACATATACATGCATACGTAAATTAATCTATCCTTTTTTCTAAATCTCAAAATTTATTCATAAAACTACCAGAAGAATTCAGATAAAAAACAATCTTCAATTTTTCCGTCACCCGGACCGACGGAGATTATGTTAACGATTGAAAGCTTTTCTCTACTGGTACAAATAATTTTTGTACTGTTCAAGAAAGAGCGAAGAATTAATTCGTACGTTTGACATGTATATCGGTGACAGTAATCCACATTGTGCATGCTCAATTCTTCTCGGTACACTAGCTCCACCATATATCGTTCCTGCAGACATTGCAATAGCAAAAAAAGCAAAGAAAAAAGCACAAAGACCCCGACCGAGCGTGTTCCGTGTAAAAAAAAACGAATATGTCTAATTTATTGTAACTCGTAAATAATAGCTACTCTCGTTTCGTTGATGGTCGTGATACGACGATCAATTAATACGCCACGTGAATCCACTCGATTAATTTAACGCCTAGGTATGTTAACGTAGATGATGTAGTGAAGCGCCGTATACTGACGAATCATGGACCAACTAATAATACCACAATCTCTCTTGTGTTTTGTACATACGACAATGAGCGGTGTCGCTCAGGCTTAGCAGAACAAATTAATTTCTTAACGTTAGCGTTCGTAGTGTAAAGACGTTTGTGACGGTAGAACTGACGGTAGAGAGAAGGAAAAAAAAACGAAAATTGGCGATCGGTGTTCCCAGGTTCGAAAAACAAGTACAAATTCGCTGATATTGAAAGGATTGATATTATGTAGCAAGTTCATGTGTGTGTGTATGTGTGTGTGTGTGCGTGTATGGCATCGCGCGAGCATGCGAAGCTTACGTTTATTTATGTGCCGTAAATATTATTTCTGTTCGAGTTTCACGCTCGAGAAATTCCATTTAAATAATCACGATGACAAGGACATTGGTACGATTCGAGAAGGAAAATACGGTCGAAAGTTCGAGAGGGCTCGAGCTCACGTTGGGGAGCAAAGAGGAAAAAAGTTTTATTTGCCCATTTTTTTTTCAAGGCGCGTAAGGATGGATAAAAAAAATAGAGATCGATAGATATTTGGAGGTCTATATTTTTATCGATATATACTCACGTGAACAATATTGTATTTTTGACTTTTGGAGAATAAAAAGGGAAACATCCACAGGCGTACACAATTGTTGATATGATTTTTCAAAATGATTTTTCGTGCTGAAAATGGAAATATTCCATGGGGTTGAAGTTTGCATCGTTGGAATGCAACGAAAATTCTTTTCAACTTCACATTTCCATTATTATCCAAAACCATATTTTGCAAATTTGTTGTAGATCGCTAAAGAAGAATCCTAAAAATTGTTTACGTGATTTTCGTAACTAAAATCTGCCCAAGGAAATTTGTGGAATTGGAATAAAACCATTTTCGTTGCATTCCAACGATGCAAACTTCGTCATAATATTCCTTGGATAGTAGAATAAAAAAGACCATAAAATAATAATGATTATAAGAATGAAATAGTAAAATGAAGTAAAACCAAAAATAAAAAAGGGGAAAATCGCCTACGACAAATCCAAAAATTTATATATTTGTTTTGAGAGTGAAAAAAAATATAAATATTTGTTCTAGATTTTTTCTGGCGATAATCCGTAGTTTTTTTTATATTGTACTTTTATACTTTTTGGGATAAGGGATAAATACACAGTCATATGTGTATATATTTAAAGAACAATTAAAAAATTAAACATCGCCGGCAAAATATTCCAAAACAAATATTTATAAATTCGTTTTTAGAATGAAAAATAAAAAAATTTCTTTCACTGTGAAAAACATTTTCGACCTGGAAGAAAATGATAAATATTTCTTCTGGATTTCTCTCTAGCCGTATTCAGTTTTTTAAATTTGTATTTTGTACTTTTCGGGACTAAAAAGAGAAACTCACACACATATGTATTTTGAAAGAAGAATTTCACAAAAAAAAACAGAAGATCTCCGGCAAAAGAATATATAAAACGAATTTTTACGAATTCTCTTTTAGATTAAAGTTAATTAAAAAAATGGACGTTAACAATTTTCTGTGTTACACACACCCATTTATAAATCATTTTTCATTCTAAAAAAAAATTAATAAATATTCCCTTTGGATTTTTCTGCCAACAATTTTCTGTTGTTCGTTTCAAATTGGACTTTCAACTTTTGGTCGAAAACACGAGAAACGCACAAAAAACCGTCGCGATCTTGTATTTCTTCTCGAATTAATTCTTCATTATTCCGAAAACAAAAAATTATCGATATTCCTTTTGGATTTTTTTTTCCGAAAAATCTTCATCGAGCTTTTGGGGGGATCGAAGAGCGTGAAACTTTCGTTAAATGTGTAGCCGAAGTATATTGAATTCTCATTACGTTTCGTTTTTGTTGACCAACGTCCCGCCACGGCGACAAATAATCGTAACGTGAAATATGTTGGCTCTGTTCTTCGACCAATACAGGACTAGACGACAGGTGAGAGGTCTCGCAACCGGCAACAACAATCACAATAGATTGTAGAAAAGTATTCCGCAAATCGATACGGGACGAGAGAGAGAAAGAAAAGGAGAAAGAGAGAGAGAGAGAGAGAGAGAGAGAGAGAGAGAGAGAGAGAGAGAGAGAGAGAGAGAGAGAGAGAGAGAGAGAGAAGGAAAGAGAGATAAGCGAAAGAACGTAAACAAAATATACAAAAATGTCAAATCCGCTTCGACTGCGTTTTATCAATTATCTTATATCAAATTGTCTATCACACATTATAACTTCGTAGTAAATGAAAGGCATAAAAAAGACGCAATATCGCTCGAACTGCGAGATCAAGATTGCAAACGCGACAAGAACTTTGTAAATATATTTAATTCATCGATCGATACATATAGGTATATACACATTGATGATATGTAAAATATAAATCGTCTCTGCGATTAATTCGGTAGCAGCTTTTTTTGTAGATAATTACTCGAATGTGTAGTGGAATAAGAGTAGCGAGAGAGAGAAAGGGGGAGAGAGAGAGAGAGAGAGAGAGAGAGAGAGAGAGAGAGAGAGAGAGAGAGAGAGAGAGAGAGAGAGAGAGAGAGATGAGACGTACACGGACGAGGTATTTTGTTACTGCAGGATAATAATAATAATTGTAATAATAATAATGGACTTTGACAGTCGTGTAATGGTTTTAAAAAAATTGCTCGGTCTAAGACTCTGATTTTTCGTACAAGTTCTCGCACACTGTGGTGCTTGAGCAAATTTCGATAGCAACGCAAAAGGAAAAAAAGAAGAAAAAAATGTCCGCATCTTCTACTGGCGAATCGATATTCACAATAATTGTATTTTTATGTGATTTGTATCCGGCTCGACTATTGTGTACCGTTTGTTAAACATTGGCGACAGAGTATCATTGGTTTTTCTTTCCGCTCATTCCTGAAATAAAATTCTTGGCACACGCTATTTGAAAACGGTTTTTTAAGTACACCGAACTCTTTTCCTTCGCTACCATTGGAGAGGGTGATTGAGGACGCGCGTGTTGTTGAATTAAGCGGGAACGACCATTTACAAATTGAAAAAAAATCGATTTTTTTTTCTTTCCATAAATCGATAGTTCAATGTCTTAAGAATATTGTGTCCAATTTTTAAAGTGAAATTTCAAGCATTGCCGGTGTTTTTGCGGAAAAACTCCAGGAGCGTTCGTGCCGAGTAGACGCAGTGTGCCGCCTAGGACGGCGGCGCATGCGCCCTTCTATATTTCGTCTTGCTCCAATGTTTTACGTTTCGTAGTCGTACGCGTACGCATCGTTGTCTTATTACTTATTACTTAACATATTAATCGTAATACGGAAAATAACGGAGGGCATAGTGCCAGTGCCAAAAAACTTTTTAGTGCGAGCTCTGATGAAGTGAGTTGGAATCCCCTGTTGACCTATCGGTTTATTGAATTTCGGGTCGGAAAGCCCGTAGAGAGCAGCAGCAGCAGGAAAATCGTTTTTACGAGGAAGCCGAAGGAATCCTGTATGGCGCTGGAATCGCGGATTAGCCGGTAAGACATCAAAATCATTAAGGTTTCCCTTGTTGAAACTTTGAGCGCGTTTATCTCAAAACTGTATTTTTCCCAACTGCTGGAGTGATTACTCAAAAACTATTCAACCGATTTTGATGAAATTTGTCACACATCTTCCTTGTACCATCGGTTTATCGGTGAACCTAAATAATATTTTAATTCCAAAAATAAAACGTACTTTTGCGCTCAAATATAGCAAAAAGTTCATGAACAATCACAAAATTGACTTTATTAAGCTGTCGTTTCGTGAATTTTGCATATATTTCTAAAAGCCTGCTTCGCCGACAGCGTGTGGGTGTTACCTTTCAGAATCATCTTGATTTTTTTGTTTCAGACAATTACAGCGCGAGGGAGAACTCCAGCAGTGCGGAAACTTTTTGAGCGGCTTCCTCCGAACATCGATGTACACGAATGGCAATTTGCATTCCAAAAAAATAATAAAATATTTTTGCATACTTTAAATATCAAATAAAAAGCACACCGAGTTACAAATTTCCACGAGTATTTTCTTTGCATGAAAACAAAATCACAAAAAACTCGAGTTTTTTACCTTCCAAATGGTCTTCCCCCGCTAAGGAGTTAGGATACTGTAAAGGCCAGAAAATCAGGTTATTTAAAAAAAAATGTTGAAAGAATAAGTAAGATGATTGAGAAATCGTTTGAATAATTATTTGAATGTACATTAACAAAGTTGTGTACTAAATTTCGTGCAAATATTTATAATTAAAGAAGTTATAAACAATCTCGTGAAGGACCTTTAAACGCGAGGGGCTCAACGCTGTACTTGATTTTGGCCACCCTGTTGGTCTGAAGCCAAAAAAATGAGTTTTTCTTCTTAAGGGGAGATACATTTAGGCGAGGAAAAAAATGCTGATTTTAATAATTTATTTTAAAAGGGACGATTTGTTCACTATAGAGACTAAGGGTATGTTTTATTGCTACTTTTGCCTGTTACATGGTAGTTTTTTTTAATTAATCTTCCAAAATGGCGGAGGTATGGCACGGTCTTCTAAACGGATTGCGGCAGATGTTGTCAGACGGCGTGACACGTAGCGTCGGCGCGATTAATCTGAAAAAAGCCAACGAAGATCTTTCTTTCATTAACACTCCTGCGCAGAATATTAACCAAGAAAAAGTGAGAAATGTTGGAAATCGTTGAAGTGGTACGCTCTGAAACAAAAAGATTGAATTTTCCGAAAAAATGGCTTTATTTTGCAACCAAAAAATACTCATTTCTTTTAATTTAAAAAAACATCTAGGGTCATGTTTTAGACAATGAGGGTAGAAAGATTTATACCAAATTTCACCAGAATCGATCGATTAGTTTTTTTTAGCTATACGTCACTCCAGTTTTGAGAATTGACAGTTTTGATTTTCAAAGATTAGAAAAAAAAAGTACTTGGTAACAGCCAAAAATAGTAATAAAACATACTCAATAATAAGTCGCAAAAATGGAGAAAAAATATTTCCTTAAAAAAAAATCATGAAAATCAGCAAAATATTTTAGCATAATAATAAAACTTTCGTATGACCGGGTACTTTTTTGAAATTTTGAAAATGGCAAGCCTTAGAAAAAGCAGTCGAATTTTAACCACAGAAGGAGTCACACCCTTTCATTAATTTGTTATTCACAAATGGATAAGCACATGAAAACATTATGCGATTGTACACTAGAGAATGTTATAAACAATGCTCCGTTGGAACTTGAAGTGAATTGGACGAATAGATTTTGAGATACGACTTGCACTGTTGCATAAAACAGTATTCGAGAAACACGCAAAAGAAAAAAGGGTATATCGCTGTGGGGCGGTTCGCTCGAAATCGTCATAACACGGTCAATTTTTTGAATTGTCTTAAAATCTTTCTTGCCATTTAAAGTTAACACCCCAGGCATATAAAAATATCCAATAATGAATATCGTGCTTTTGGAATTTGAAGGTTATGTTTAGACGAACTTTCAGACCCCTTAAAGAACATAATTCTCGAGTGTCGAACATATGCCTGATCAAGGCTTGGTATATTGAAAACAATATTTTTTGTTTCTTTTCTCAATGCACGAATTATTTTACGGACGTGGCACTAAACAGGGATAAAATAATTTTTTCATAAAAAATAGAATGATCAGTTCCCGGTAGCTTCGAAACCCTCAGAAAATGCCGAATTGCAGTGAAACTCAAAGTTCTTATGGATTTTGAATTCCCTCAGTTGACTAAAATTAAGGAGGACCACTAGTGTGACACTTTTGAAAAATCGATTTTTTTGTTGCATTTTTCGATAGTCTGTACCTTCAAGAATAATATACTAAAATTTCGAGTGCGGATCTCAAATAGTTTTTGATCTACAGCCTTCTGAGAGCAGCTGCTTTTTAGAAGGCGCAGCTGCTCTTTTATCTTGCAGCACGTTTTTCTCAAAACGACATTTTTCAAATATGCTACAATTCTAACTCGAATACAAATCATCCGATCGACTTGAATCTTATTTTAGCGTATTGAGTATTTCTATCTTCATACAATGATCCTCCAGTTTTCGATTGGATAAAAAAGGTCAATTCGCCATGCAAAAAGCCATCACATTTTTAAGCGTAATTTGGAACTTGTTTTCAAAACTCTGCCCTTTTGTTGATTTTCATTTTTTTCCACAATCCGGCGTCATTGTACAGGCAAAACCTTCTAGTTCAACGGACTTATTTATTTTTTTATTTTAAGTACTCTTAAGGCTGCTCAGAGTCTTTGCGAGGCAGGCAGCAAGAGGGAAACGCATATGCTTAAACGCGGACGCCTGTAACGTCTGCCAACCCCGAATAATCAAATTTTCGGTTACGTAAAATAAATAAATTTCAGCTAATAAATATGTGGAATGCATATAATTGACTGTTTAAAAATGTTATTAATCTTTTTTGTTCATTTACATCGCGAATAGATTATTAACCAAGTTGAAATGTGGCAAACGCGCAATTTAGTTCTCAGTAACTGGTATCACTGAGCTCAGATACGAACGTCACATCGTGAGCGCGTAGCTGTCAAACATCCTTCGCGAATTCCGTTTTTTTTTTGTTCGGCGGAAATGAAAAGATGGAAGGGAAAAATGCAAACCGAAAAACAGTACAATCGACGGTTGGAGCAAGTGCAACCTGTAAAGCGGCGGAAGGAAGTAGCTGAGCCGGAAAATGAATGCGCAGTCGAGAGACGACGCGTAATTGATTTGAAGGTTATGTCGACACACATGCACTGCAGCTTCTGTACAGCGTTATTCAAAATATTTAAATACTCTTTATGAAACCGCGGTAAGAAATTTATAGCAAGGAAGCAATAGTTTGTGCGTTTCAAATTTTGGCGCCTATTCAAAATGGCCGACTTGACAGCAGCGTTGCCAAGTGCCGTAGGGCGCTTTATCGTTATAAGCGAATCAGCTGAAACGTCCTGTTTTATTTCACGAATATCTCGATAACGAGACAGATAAAACGCTGTACTCTTCGTTGAAATCATTCATAAAGATCTCAAGAATTTTTTCCGGCTATTTCCATTCAATTCTTACTATTTTTATTATGTTACGACAGTCGTATTGCCAGCTTCAATAATTAATTGCTCAACAATCACGCGGACGAAGTACTTGAAATTTTACACGGAGTAACACCTGTTCGCAAATACCCTCAATAAATTTCAGCAAATTCTTACTATTTCGCGAACACTGAGCAACCTCCTTAAGGCCGCAATCACTGCAGCAGTGGGAGAACTTTTTTTTTTGGATACTCGGAAGACGGCGCATAAGTCGCTGAAAATTGAATATTTTCATACGGAAAAATTACTGTATATACATAATTTATACACAAATATATCCTCGAAATTTCAAAACATTCGATACGATACTTTTCTTGCAATAAATTCCCGAAAATCACCATTTTCGGCAGTCACACTGGTGGTGCCCTTTAAATTCACAATTTTTCATGAAAAGATGTGTTAGAAATTGTCTGCATTATATTATGAAGCACTATACATATATATTGTTTTCTCCAATGTTCCTGTGTGCCCTTGCAGCTCTTTGCGATCCCATTCCTTTCACTTCTCACCCCACGCTTGTCAATTCGCCATTTCCAGCTGCAGAGAGACGCCCCGCGGAGTGGTGGCTACAGTCGTTTGTTTCCTGACGCACTAGCGTGATCGCGTGTTGCCCCAAGGGGCACAGGGAAACTATAGAAAACCTGTGCCTATACAGGCGGCTGTATTTTCACTGAGTTTCCGGTTGCCGGTCACCACCCGGAAACTTGGTAAAACTAGGATCACGCTAGGTAGTCGGGGCGCAGGCGCGTGTGCGTCTGAGCGGTCACCCATCCGAGTATTGGCCCTGAGCCAAGGCTACTTAAGGGGAGATGTACACCTTAAGCCGGAAAAAGGGTCATTTTTGTGAATTTTTTCAACGAAAACTATTTGAAATTTCGGATTGGGGTTTTAATTATCTAAAAGTATATACATTCAAAAATATGTTTAATTTTCTTTATTTAAAAATATCAAAAATATTGTATCATCCTTGGAGCGTCGTAAAAAACTCTGCGTATACGGTACCCACTGGCGTTTCTTCAAAAATCATCTGAAAAAAAAACCAAAACATTATTAAATTAGATACTATAATCTAGTACTTGTCATAGCCGATTTTGAAAATATCGATTTATGAAAAAATGGCGGACGTGTGAACATAAATAGTGGTTTTGGGCCAAAAATTAGTTATTTTGCCTATAAAATAAAAACTAAGTAACGGACAAAAATCCTATGACAAGTACTAGATAATGGTGTATAGAATAACCACAAAAAACCTCAAGGCAATCGGTTCATTGGTTTTCGAGAAATTTTGGGTACCGATTTGAAAAACGTGGTTTTGAGAAAAACGCGTTTGAAAATTTGGGAATGAATAAATCATGAAATTCAACTTACATGGAATCATCGATACCAGGCCCATAGTGTAGGTCTACGGTCGACGGAATGTTCGTAGCTTCTAAATTCTCGACCTCCACCATCTAGGTGTATATCTCTCCTTGAAGAAAACGCCAAAAAATCGATCACTTCAAACTTCTAATCCAGCATACGGCATGCAGGGCAAAGGGACGAGGATCCAGATGACAAAAAAGATCTCACCAAAGTTTGACAATTTAGTGTTTTTATTTACGAAATGTTTCTCCACACGGAGAAGATACTGAATACTTGCGAGTCCGATTACGTTACAAACTTCGTTATTTTCTTTCAAAGTCAGTACAACAAAAAAGCGAGTCCGATTGATCGCGGGCCGGATCCTCGATGGATCGCTAATATAGAAAAAGAGTCGCTTAGTTCGCTAATGCACGTAATTTCTACGGTGCGCGTAAGATAATACATATGCTTATGTGTATTACATAAATTGATGATGATTCATTGATGACGATGATGATTCCGATGACGACGCCGACGACGATTTATTGTGAAACGATCGTCGACGAGGATAGCAAAGTCGCGCGACAGACGAGCACGGTGCGCTTGCGCACGTCTCGCAGCAAAAGTCCGAACTGTCAATGGGCCTCTAAGGATCAAGAATTCTGCAATTCCGGGCTTTTTTCTTCCCTTCATTCAGGATCTCCTACGAACACGCTGAAGCGTTTTTGGTGTTGTTTCACCAACGAAGTTTCAAAATTGCCGGAAGCGAGACTTTCTTCCGCCAGTTCCGGTTTCTGATTATGTCGCCAGGTCCTGACAGTTCGTTACAGTCGGCGATTATCGATAGTTGCCATCGTGCGCCGACCGAAGATAAAAAAAAATGCAGCTGCCCGAGTCGCGCGAAGGGCACGAGAATGGGTAAGAAAACCAAGAGGTCGTTTCGTGCTCGAATTGGGAATTTTCTCGCATTTCGCGACACGAAAGAAGTCTTTGAAAACAAAAAACAAAACGGAGGCGCGATGAAGATCAATAATGGTCGTAACAAACGACGGGATTGTATCGTCGGATCTTGGACATGGTGCGCATTGCGATAAAGATGAGGAAAAAAAGGCGAGAAATTAACGGAATGAAGTTATTCATCCGCATTATGAAGTTATCGTTATCATCGTAAGGGATAACTACGCTTAATAGTAATAATAGTAAGTGGTATGTATGTGAGGGTGGGGGTTGGTGGATGGGTAGTCAAGGTGGTTGGATAGGGTACTTTAAACGTTATTAGCTTAAGCTCGTTCTCCGCGGATTCGCCGAGCCAGCTGAATATCCTTGGGCATGATGGTGACGCGCTTGGCGTGAATGGCGCACAAATTGGTGTCCTCGAAGAGGCCGACCAGGTAAGCCTCGGAGGCTTCCTGGAGGGCGCCGATCGCCGCGCTCTGGAAACGCAGATCGGTCTTGAAGTCCTGGGCGATCTCACGCACGAGACGTTGGAACGGCAATTTTCTTATCAGCAATTCCGTACTCTTCTGATATCTTCGGATCTCACGAAGAGCCACGGTTCCCGGCCTGTTTACAACCGAGTAAAAAAGACGTTTCTCCTTTAGATTTCGAGTCGACGCGTGAGGTTTGAATTTATCTCGGGGCGGTCGGGGAAAGGGGGCATTGTAAATTTGGCAGCAGGCAATTGTCATTGGTGCTGGACGATGTCAGGGTTTGATCGACATTGCAGGTTTTTGGTGCGTCTAACATTGATGTGCAAGCCAATCGACTTTGCTTGAGTAGCGGAATATTAGTTTCTCGTGTCGAGTGTTAACGTTTTGCTTTTTGCTCCGAAAGTTTTTTAAAGAATGATAATAGTGATTTTCCTTCAATCAAAATTTCGAATTTTCAATTAAATAAGTAATTTTTTTGTACGAATAGTTTAAAAAAAATGATTTCCTTCCAAATATAGTTAATTTTGTGTGAAAACAGTTTTTTTTGTTATAAAATAGTTACTTTTGTATAAAAAGTTATTTTTGCATAAAAATGGTTATTTATGTGTGAAAAGATTTTTTTTTATAAAATAGTTATTTTTATATGAAAATAGTTGTTATTGTATAAAAATAGTTATTTTTGTATGAAAATAGTTATTTTTGTATACAAATAGTTATTATTGTATGAAAATAGTTATTTTTCTATGAAAATAGTTTTTATCGTATAAAAATAGTTACTTTGTATAAAAATACTGATTTCCGTATAAAAATAATACTCTTGTATGAAAATAGTGAACTTCATTTACCCACAGTAATTCTTGTAAAATGAAAATATCGAATTCATTTTGATCAGTCTTTTTTTCAATAGAACCGTTGTATTTCTCACAAAAATAAAATTTTCTCATACTAAAGTCTAAAAGAATTATGTTCACTGCTCTCCCGAAAAATCTTCGAATTCACAATTTTCTAGAACTTTTCCCCGTGTTTTTTCCACCCCGATAAAGAGATGACGGCAAATTCAAGTAAACTTCGCCTGCGACGTTTTTCCTCTGATGAGCTTGGCAAATAAAACCCCGTGTAAAAATATACTCGCCTGTAACGGTGAGGCTTCTTCACTCCGCCGGTGGAAGGAGCGCTCTTGCGGGCTGCCTTCGTGGCAAGCTGCTTCCTCGGAGCCTTTCCTCCGGTGGACTTACGCGCGGTCTGCTTGGTACGTGCCATAATTCAATCTTGAATGAAAGAATAAAGAAATGACAATTTTTCTCAACTTTCGGAATTTCAGTACTTAAAAAAACAGCACATTAAAATTTGTTGAAAATTTGAATTTGCACCAATAATTATGTGTGTGTGTGTGTGTGTGTGTGTGTGTGTGTGTGTGTGTGTGTGTGTATGTGTGTGTGTGTAATTATTGATGCAAATTCAAATTTTCATCAATTTTTTTTAAATTTACATAGATGAATTAATTTAAATTTAAATTATAAACACCATGGAATGAAATATCTATATATTCATTTTGTGTAATTTAATTATTCAATTCAATAACACGATGTGTATTAATTTACACATCTAACATATATAATTGTTAGTACAAGTTTTAACAAATCAGTTTTGACTTCCATTAATTCACAATAAAGGAATTCAAAGAATTCTAACTTCTATTAATTTGCATGAATAATCATATAAATATATATCTACACCAACGAACACCCACATAATTATTTGAATAAATTCAAATTTTGGATGCAAAATTTAAAGAGTCCAATTTACCAAATATATACTTACTTAATTTAATTCAATTATCTAACTTACGATAGCATATATATCTTCGCCCAATAATATTTATTCAGAAAATAATAATTCGAATATATTCAAATAAAAGCATGATCGAATTTCTCTCACTACACACACACACACACACACACACACACACACACACACACACACACACACGCACACGCACACGCACACACACGTGTGTGCAGTAAATTGAATAATTAAATTGGAGTAATTATATAGAATGATTATTCCGCGAAGAAATAATTGCAATCAAAAGATAAAGTAACTTTTAGTAAATAAAATGGCAATTCTCATAATTAAAGGGAAGTATGCGCGATTATAATTCTCCGTTATAAAAGTGAGAATAAATTTCGCGCGGGACGATGGTACAGTATAATGATAACGATTAGCGGCCTAATATATATATATAATAATAATAAGACGCACGCGAGAGCGTAAGTTTTTCGAACAAAGTGTGAAGGCGTTAATACAATTCGCCAGATGAATGCAGCGAAATGCACACATATACACATTTGAAAGAAAGAAAGAAAACGGAATAGAGAGGGCGAGGGGGAGGGGGAGAGAGACTCAACGAGAAAACTCGGCGAGTTGCGCAATGAACAAAGTCGCGTTCGCGTCCTGTCCGTGCAGGCAAAGGAGAAAAGAGACAGAGCGAGGGGCAACAAAGTTCTCGCGCAAACTATTCCCCCCACCCCCCTACCTCGGATCGCAAAGAAGCCAAGTTGGTCTCTACGCGCGGAGCGACCGAAAAATATTGTCCGCGGCACCAAGTTCCGGGAATTCGTAAATGCGCGTTCGACGCATAAAAACTGGCTCACGCGAAAAATGCCGCGAATTTGAAGATCGCGAAAGAGAGATAGAGCGATAGAAGGCGAGAGATAACGTTGCGAAGCGATATAAGCTTCTCGGCGTGATTCCCTCCAAACGGCAATTACAAAATGGTGGACATCGCGCGCAGGCACACAACACACAACGGCCCCCGCGAAAGCGACCCAAATTTTCCGCACGTTTTTCCGGCCAGCCTGACGTCCGATCGCATCACCGATCGCCGCGAACCACTTTTCACGAGCTATCGTCACGTCGCCGCGTTATATTTTCTCGAACCAAACGTAAACTCACCTTCAACGACAAAGAGCGTAAAATTTGTTTCCTTTTGATGGTTTTTTTTCTCCCACAAGAATAAACAGAGCTGGCTAGGTCCTACGGTGACTCCTTGTACTTTGGATGGCAGTGGACGCTCTTCTGAGAGCGGCAGCAGGCGCGAGCAGTACCACCACGGCTCCCTTGTTGTGTCCCTTCCCTTTCTCTTCGTCACCCCCACTCTCTTGCCCCACGCGCGCGCACGTCGGGATTCTACGTGCGAATTGAATCGAGAGGAACGGCGCTCGCCCGCGGTAGGTCTTCGCCAATCACGGCGCGACTATCTTTCTCTAGACTTGATACGAGACTCACCATTGGCCGGTACACGAACCCGCTAAAGTACAAGATCTCCAGGTTGCTCGCATCAGTCGAATTCCGTCGCATATATATATATATATATATATATATATACGCAGCCCAATTCGCGCCGTGAGACGCCTACGTGAACACACACGCGCATGCGCGCGCAATCGCGGACCAATTTGACCGCGTAGTTATACACCACGAGATTTACACAGTGCACTTGTCATTTTCCACAATCTCTGTACGCGTACACCCATTACGCACAATAAAGTCCACTCCATTTTTTTCCCTCGCCTGATGATAAATGAGAAAAAAAATATGAAAAAAAGAAAACCGCCACTCACCGTTAGAAAATGTAAAAGTAGGTGAACCCCCCCCCCCCCTTCCGGAGAACTAGAAAAAAGCGCCTAATTGTGCTCGCCATTATTATCGTTGAAATTGCAAATGGCGGAAATAAAATTTACTTTACATCGAACTTTATTTTACCAGTGACGCGTCGATCGAATTACGCGCGGGACTTGATCGGAAGCGACGCACGGCGCAAATCGACGCTCTTCGCGCGGGCCAGACGCATAGGTTAGAATAAGGCGCTCGGAACCGATTTTTTTTCACGATCGAGCGTTGGACACGATTTTATGAATTTAGGCAGAGGGACTTTTACTTTTGTATAAATAAAAAATACTTTTATATTTGTTCGTACATTTCTTTTTTTCGTCTGCTACAGAGGATACAATGTAAGCTGTTACATTTTGAGGTTGGGTGAATTCTACCGATACACATTGACGTCGAAATTATTTCGAGGAAGCGAACATTTTCACGAGTCCTACGGTGTTGAAGTTAGCATCGTTGAAACGCAAGACTCTTTACATTGTGATATCCTTACTTTTATTATACATGTTTTTTTTCCATAGATTCGTAGTGTATTATCGCTAAATAAATATCTTAAAAAAACGGTTGAGGGACTTTTGTAAGCAAAATCTGTCGAAAGAAATTGAAGGAATTCAGGAATATTAATTTTCATTGCCCTCCAACGATGCAAACCTCAAGCTCACTCTCGAATCCTCTCGAAATTTGCGGATCTGATAAATTTACGGAAATACGTATTGAAGATGTGTACAGAAATTTTTCTCGTACGGAGAGACACAATGTTGTTTTTTTGTTCTGCGGGGGACTGTTGGTGACGGTTCGAAATTGATTAATTATAAGTTACGCCTTAAACGACTAATTTAATAGCTATAAAATTACACAATATTTAAGTATACTTTTCTATTTGTACATGAGAATCTTTTTTGGAACCGGAAGTGTTTTTTGTGCTCTCTCTCTCAATCCTGATGCTCCGCTCTCTTGTTTCCGGTTCCAAAAGGATACTTCAATGTCAAAATAGATGCGATCTCTGGGCGAGAAACAACGGAATTTCGCGACGAAAAAAGTGTTGCTCCTTCCGTGGAGATGTCGCGGGTGAAGGGTGTCTTGTCCTCGTTATGCGCGACGCCATTTTGGGCGTCTCCGAGTCGCGCGCTTTTTCCTCGAGTTCCGTAACTGACGCGGATAAAGTTGCGAGTTGAGAGGGCTGGGGGGGGGGGGGGGGAAGAAAGATCCTCCTAGTTCCGGAAGTGAGACGTACTCGGATGTGCCGGTTTGAGTGCATGGCAGTGATAACTATTTCCCTTCTCGCTCTTTCTTCTTCTCTCACTCCTCCGCCTCCTCGTTGTTTTTTCCTCGCTTCTCTTTGCAAATCCATTTTCTCTTCGCGCAAAAAGAGTTGCAACGTGTGGCGTTGCGCGTCTTTTCGAAATCGTATCGTTCCGATGGATAGGATACAAGGGAGGGGAGGCGTTTCGGAGGGGGGGCACGGTGTTGAATATAACAAGAGAATGAGATAGGGGTTCGGTGAGCTCATCGCGGCAGATGAGACAGCTTAAGCTCGCTCGCCGCGAATTCGCCGCGCCAGCTGAATGTCCTTTGGCATGATGGTGACGCGCTTGGCGTGAATCGCGCACAAGTTGGTGTCCTCGAAGAGGCCGACCAGGTAAGCCTCGGAGGCTTCCTGGAGGGCGCCGATCGCCGCGCTCTGGAAACGCAGATCGGTCTTGAAGTCCTGGGCGATCTCACGCACGAGACGTTGGAACGGCAATTTTCTTATCAGCAATTCCGTACTCTTCTGGTATCTTCGGATCTCACGAAGAGCCACGGTTCCTGGCCTGTTTACAACCGAGTCAAAAAAACGCTTCTGCTTTAGATTTCGAGTCGACGCGTGAGGTTTGAATTTATCTCGGGGCGGATGGAGAAAGGGGGCATTTTTAATTTGGCAGCGGGAAATTGTAATTGGCACTGGACGATGACAGGTTTTGATGGACATTGCAGGTTTTTGGTGCGTCTAACATTGATCTGCGAACCATTCGACTTTACTTCAATAGCGGAATATCAGTTTCTCATGTCGAGTGTTAACGTCTTGTTTTTTGCTGTAAAAGTTTTTTTCTTTCAACGAAAATAATTATTTTCCTTCAAAATTTCGATTTTTCAATGAAGTTAGTGATTTTTTGTGAGAATAGTAATTTTTTGACAAACATTACGATTTTCGTCCAAAAATAATTATTTTCATATTGAAAGCCATTTTTGAGCTGGAATAACAATTTTTGCATGGCAATAGTAAATTTGGTATAGAAATAATAATTCCTGTTTGGAAATGGTAACTTTAGTATAAAATTGGTGATGTTAGTATTAAAAAACAAAAAACAAGCGATATCTTTATTCGAGTGATAATTTGCCTATAAAAAAGTAATTTTTTCACAAGAAATGGTGATTTTTGCAGAAGAATAGTAATTTTGGTATAAATATAGTGATTTTTGTATAAATATAGGGAGTTGTGTATAAACATAGTCATTTTTGTATAATTATAGTAATTTTCGCACAAACATAGTGACTTATCTATAGAAAAAGCGATTTTTCAATAAATATAGTATTTTCTGTATAAAAATAGTGACTTTTTCATAAATAGAGTGATTTTTTAATGAAAATAGTATCTTTTTGAAAACTCGAGGCCTCGAATCAAATTTGTTTACCTGTAACGATGAGGCTTCTTGACGCCTCCGGTGGACGGGGCGCTCTTACGAGCAGCCTTGGTCGCCAACTGCTTCCTCGGAGCTTTTCCTCCGGTGGACTTACGGGCAGTCTGCTTGGTACGAGCCATTTCTGAAATTGCATCATTCAATTATTCATCCACAAGCCAAAAAGCTTCTCCGTACAAACGTCGCCGGCGGCAATAGAAAAATATTGTTTATCTTGGTGCAAAAGCGATCGGTTGTGTGGAGCGCGAGGAAAAGTCTAGAACGTCGAACTAGCGTTAAAAAAAGAAATCTTAAAAAAAACACACATAACGGGCAATTACCGATAAAAAAAACGCTCCGATCGAGAATTGAGGCGGGAAAATGTGAAGAAACGATCGAAAAACATGCACGACGAGGATAGTGACGAGAAAAAGTGTGCCGCGCGTCTCGTGAATAATTTCCCTCCAAAAGCAAGTAAACGCGCAAAATGGCGGCCGCGGCGATACACGTATTTTTCCCACTGCGTGGGAGAGCCGCGAGACGCTGTCGCGCAATGATTTTTCAATTTTCGCGAGAATCCACAAAAGTGTTTCGCGTTAGATGATTAAAAAAAAGTTTCTCGAGCATCGCGCGAACGTTTCATTTTAGTCGCACGAAAAATCGTTGAATAAAATAATGCCTACCTTAATAAAGATTGCGAGTGGCGAGTCGTGATTTTCCACTGACACAAAAGTCACTTTTGAGCAACGAGGTGCAACTGATGTACGAAAGCAAACGCGAGCCGAACAAACGTGAGAACGTGAATGGCGTCTCGTTCGTGATGTCGCGCTCCCCTCCCGCGCGCACGCGCGATAGTCGCGAGGACCGCTCCCCCCCCGCTCCACTCCGGCCGCGCGCCCGAGCGTGGCCGCTGTGGCGGTAGAGAGAAGTGGCGCGCGAATGAAACGATGCTCAGGATTGGCCGTTCGTAAATGATTTTCCCCGTATGACGAGGCGCTCGATTGGCCGATCGATCGGTGAACGCTTCTTTCACCGGTTGTCATCTCGGAACAATGTTTTTCATCCTTCGTGAACTTCTTGAGAGCGAGCTATCCCTTTCCCCTCCATCGTCGCGCTCTTTCGGAGACAGCTCGACAGCTGTCCCTCGAAGCGGGTCGCGAGATGAAAACACGAAGCTCCGAGGTTCGTTCACTCGATCGCCCGGTTGCGCGTCATTGCGCGTTATAACGCGATACGAAAATTTTACCGAGAATTTCAACGCGGTCCGCGCCTGCGCACTAGTGACGACGCGTCGTTTTTTGCCCGCCACGGGCGCAGAGAGCGCGCCACGCGACTAAAAAAAATCAACAATAATCACGTTCCGTCTCAAATTCGTTTATCAATTTATTGATTGACAATATCTATTATATATAATACATTTCCTAATTAATATTTATTTATATATATATGTATATATAGCGTGTAAGAAGCAATAATGAAAATTCGTTCTACGAATTATTATTACGTATATTTCGTACAAGATAATTATTATCATTATTAATTTGTTTTTAAACTTTCAGTCGTCGAGAAAATCCTTTAAAAAAGCGAGAATATTTAATGAAAAAAAGGAAAGAAAACGTAGAGAAAGTAAATAATGGTTTATTATTATTATTGGTTCTGTGACCCCACCGTCGTTATATCGCCGACTACTAATTAGTATACGCGTGTGCACGTGTATATATATATATATATATATATATATATATATATATATATATATATATATATATATATATATATATATATATATATATATATATATATATATATATATATATGAGTTCTTCCTGTATTGCCAAAAATACGGGTTCGTCGATACTCCTTATCCCCCCTCCCCCCGCTTTCGGCCCAACAGATTATGTTTCTCATCTTATTTTCTTTTATTATTCAATTTGTACTGACATTCATTAGAATTTACTACAGTCGTTCTCGTCGATCGTACAAAAAAAAAGCCAAAAAAACAATGAATATTCCTGTGACTCGACGTAATCTTTCATTTTGTTTTTTCTCTGTATCCGTATGCCAGACAATACACACGTAGATTAGAATAGACGGAAACTTCAAACGCAAACTGGAGAGCTAAAATACACGAAGCAAGTTATACTTTTGTGCAACGAGTATTTTTTTGTCACTCGCCTACATACGAGTACAATCATTTTTTATTACTGACCCTTTAATTTTGTTTTTTTTTTTCAAGGAAAACTACGAAATGCCAATGTTGCTCGCGACTAGGGGATGGAACGTCAATATCTCGAATGAAAAATTATTCAGAATATGTGCGATTCTGAAAGAGGGTGGCGAATCGGTGTACTAAATATTTATTTATGTCTGAGCGGTATCGATATTGTAAAAGTATTATTTATATAATTTTTTTTTAAATAGTGTCAATTTTGAGCTATTTTGGTCAAATTTGGCACTATTTTTTAATTTTACATTTGTATTTAAAAAATGAGTGTCAAATGTTATATATATAACATTTCAAAAATAGTGCCAAATTATATATATATATATATATATATATATATATATAAAAGGTATTCCACGTAAATCCGGTGGACTTTTTCCCTGACCCCCGCCAATACGATTAATTTTTTAAAATCTGAATCCATTGACTAAAAGACACCCTGATTTTTTTTACATTTTTCGAAATCCTTCGTTAAAAAAAAATTCTCCGAAAAAAACGCCCCGATTTAAAAATCTGTTAAAATTCCTAAAAATGCGTGATTATATGTAAACATTTTCAAGCTATCACCCGCAGTGGAAGTATGATTTTTTCTGTGCTTTCTGAGCGATTAACGTTAAAAAAAATCCGAAAAATTGACTGCTAACTGTTCGAGGTCCATGATTGTGATTTGCTTATTCAAAAGTGGTCAAAAAAATTCATTGTGGGTATCAAAATATTTAAGTATCCGCCCGAAGTAAGCGGTTCTTCAATTTTTCGGATTTTTTAAACCGTTAATCGCTCAGAAAGCACAGAAAAAATCATACTTCCACTGCGAGTGATAGCTTGAAATTTGTTACATGTACTCACGCATTTTTGGGATTTTTTCAGATTTTTAAATCGCGGCGTTTTTGTTCGGAGAAATTTTTTTTTTCACTAGGGGATGTTTCGAAAAATGTAAAAAAAAATTCAGGGTGTCTTTTAGAGTCAATGGAATCAGATTGAAAAAAATAAATCGAATTGGCGGGGGTCAGGGAAAAAGTCCACCGGATTCACGTCGAATACCTCATATATATATTACTCAAATTTGGCGCCAATTTAAACAAATATTTTACGATATTGTATGGAGGAATGATAATTCAATTATTTTTCCAACAAATCCTTATATATAAATACATACATACATCCATATTCATACCTACACATACACACATATATATAAGGGTTTGTCGAAAAAATAATTTCACTCTCACCCCTTGGAACAGTATTTAATGACCTTGTGTACGAAATTTTTTTTGTACTTTCCGATATAAAAAAAATGAATGACAAATTTCAGTCCTCAGGCTTTATCACCCACACGGATATATATATAGAAAACAATTCAACCCTAGCCCCACCAATCAATATTCATAAGGTATAAAAAAAGCAACGCCAAATTCCAGCTCTTTAACTTAAGTTTGAATGGCAGCACTCGATATTTTTTTCCCATTTGATATACAAAGAAAATTCGCTTTTAAAGTTTACACTTGAATAACTTAACAGCTAATTAATGCTTGTCAAATCCTTCTGGAGATTCGTAGAGCTGACCTATACAGATTGAAAAAAAAAACACTTTTAAATTCTCGATATCATTATTTTGTGTCATCATTGTATCGATGATACAATGGCTACACACAGTAATAATATTGTTGTGTGTAATTTGTGTGAAAATAATATGAAGATTGAAAAACGATATTCGTAAAGCTGTAGGGCTCAGTTTTGAGAATCTTAGTCTTCTTGAACCTTAAGGAAATTTATGAAATCTAATAATCTGGAGAAAATAATATTAAGACTTTGAACAAAATTTTGTATAAAAGCTGTAAGGCATAGCTTCAAGAATCTTTGAACGAATTTGATAAATGTTGATTCTCTGTTGAGTTATTTAGGTCTGAACGCGAATTTTCCGTGTAAATCGTGGTGAAAAAAAAATTGTCGATAAATTATAGAATTATTGTAAATCGAATGAGGAAAAAAGTTGCTGCCACTCAGACACTTACGGAGCTCAAATTTAGCACGGATAATTTTTTGAATCTGATAAGACTGGTGAAAAAGTCGAGGGTTACTTTCTCTGTTATTATTCAAATTCAACGCTAGGCAAAAATATTTTGAATGATTTTTCATTCGAGCCACGCTGCAGTCTCTCGCCCAATATTACAAGCCCACCCCTAACTCGTTATACCCGGTTTATTCCGTATAGAGTAAAATTGAAAGAAAAAAACTGTTCGAAAACGTGTTCCAATATGATAGGAAATGCACGACATGAGGTTGAAGAATTCCTTAAGGTGTACAAACGTGTATTTGTGTATGTGTGTGTAAAATGTGTACGTGTAGCAGATAAACCGCAACCAGAAACGACAAACCACCTTGGAATTCTGAAAAATTTGTTACAGACTATTATCATTAGTATTGCGTAATAGCTAGACTATCTCGTACGTAATTTATTGTATCGTGTATCTCTCCTTCTCTTTATTTCTCTCGCTCTTCTTTTTTCTGCAAGGGTGATTGCGACTAGTGGTTTCAATTGACGATTTACGACAATTTTTTTTCTTCCCACAAGCATCTCGTTTGTTTTATTCGCCGCACGCCAATGTCGAAAATTTAAGGGCTGACAGTGTTCGATCAAAAATTGAAGTGGGGTTTTTGAATTTTATTTCAGAGCAATTAATCAATTTAAATTTACAATTGGCAAATAGAAACAAGCCGGAAAATGGACCATTAAAAAAAAAAGATTTTCTTCAATACAAACATTCTGCGGGTTGGAATATTTTTCGTTTTCTCGGATTCGATAGGAAACGAGCGAAGCGTTTCTCTGATGTTGAAAGTATATCATTCTTCAGTCATATATAAAATATTTTTTTTTTAAATGAAAAAAAAAATCATGAACATCTTTAGTGCAAATAGATTTATTATATTTTATAATATAATATTGTAAAAAATCTTTTTCCAATACAAATTTTCATATATTTTTGAAATTGCTTATTTCATTTGTTTCTTTATTATTTAAAAATATTTTACACATATTATTTTGACACCAAAAAATGAGATAAACTAATGAACAAATAAAAAAATGTATGAAAATTTTCATTGCCCAAAGATTTTTCATATCTCTCCAAAATCTTTGGTATTCATAAATCTTTATTTATATAAACATTTAAAAGTACGAAAGATTTTTGCGAAATATGACAAATCTCTGCAATAAAGAGTTTCATACAGTTTTTCATTCGTTTATTGATTTTTCATTATTATTATTATGTGAAGAAAAAGCACAAGTGGATTTGAAAAAATATTTTCAATAAACGTAATTAAAAAAAATTCTTGCTGCATTTCCAAAGAATATTTATCTACATCGAGAAAGTTGCTTCACTTCCGATTCACACCCGAAAATTGAAAAAATTCCACCGAGGGCCCAGCGAATTTTTTTTGTTGCACGGATCTCCAGTCGCGTTCAATTTTGTACGAAAAAAGACCCTAAAATTTATTTCTCCGTACTCGTTTTCGTTCACATTTAACTTATCGCAAATTTTTAATAAAACTCTAATTTTTCTCCAGTCAACACAAAATACCCCGTTTCAGTTTTTGTCAAAAAATCATTGATGGAAGCCTTAAAAAAATCCAGAAAAATTGCAACACACCACGTGGCAAAGGAACGATTAAAAAAATCGCAACGCCAGCCACTGATCACAACCAACCCCTGCGGATTTTCGTCACTTTTTCGCACATTTCACAAAACTTTGCTGTACGATCGAGCGAAAAGAGAGGGGGCGGGATCCTACAACTTTATTCATTGTAAATTCTTTCCCTTTTTTCTCCCTTAATTAAAATAATAATTCTACCAAATGTGCAGATTTAATTTGTTCTCCCTCCCCGACCGATCGTACAACGAAACTCGCGCGATAATATTATATATCCTTTTACAATATATCAGCACATTGCTTTCAACATCGCAAGCTAAATATAACGGATATAGTAATCTTGCAACTTCGATCTCTCGTTTAATTTTTCTTTCCTTTTTTCCTTCATTCTCGCAAGCTTACCGATTACGTTTATTATAAATACCAATTTTCTTGTCTTTTATTTTTGTTTATCGTGAAAATTTGCTCTCTCTTTCTACGTGGCGTTTTTAGGCTACACAATTAATCATCAGCATCATCATCGTCGTCATCATCATCATAATCATCATCATCGTCATCATCATCATCATCGTCATCATCATCATAATCATCATCATCATCATCATAATCATCATCATCATCATCATAATCATCATCATCGTCATCATCATCATCGTCATCATCATCATCATCGTCGTCATCGTCGGCGTCGTCGTCGATCATTATCATCATCGTAATTATTGTTCCGGAAGACGGTTTTGTCGATAATATCGTAAAAATAGTTGTCACGGCCTGTTCTATTGAGTCCTGCAATCTCGTTTTATTTCATTATTATTTGTCTCTGCTGCCACTTTCGAACGTATCGCCCCAAAGAGACTGGGAGAGCGTTCTTTATCGTTTATTTATCATTGGAAAAATTCTCATTATAAAAATGCTTCTCGAGAAAAAAGAATATCAATAGATACGAAGATAAGTCGAAAAAAAATTGCAATGACCCTTCGAGCTATGGTATTGAGTGAAAAAAAGTACGAGCCAAATTTCAGATGATTTTCGGGATCGTTTTTTACCAGTTAATTTATACGAAAAATTATTATTTTTTCTTCAAATTAATATTTGTGAAATGTAATCGACCATTTTCGAAGCTTGATTTCACAGAGCTGGAAAACTTTTTGAAAAATCTCGATATCATTATTTTCCCATAAACTATAGGCATTTAAGAAATTTATTTTTCTTGCGCAAATAACATTTATTTCCAATAACTGGAACTTGTGCAAAAATAATGATATCGAGATGAAATAAGAGTTTTGTAAGCGGCAAGGCGCAGCATTAAGAATCTTTAATTGCATTTGACAAATATTAATTAATTAATTGATTATTGAGGTTTGAACGAAACGAGTACATTTTCGGTGTAAATCAGAAGGGAAAAAAATTATCCAGTGCTCAAATGTGACGTGGATTTTTTTAAACCTCATAGTGTGTTATTTGGAGAAGAAATGGAATTTTTATCAATTTTTTTCTTATCTAGATCGGCATGAAAGTTCTCAAAGCTCAATTCTTAGGCTTTGAAAAGCTGTGGGAAAGCTTTGAGAATGCTTTGAAAAAAATCTCGATATGATTATTTTCTCACAAATTACAGGCGTTTGAAAAATGTCTTTTTTTGCGAAAATAAAAAAGAAAACATGTTTTGAATAGCTGGAATTTGTGCAAAACTATATATCGAGATGAAAAAGAGCTTCTCAAAGCTTCAAGGCTCAGCTTCAAGAATCTTTAACTGCATTTGACAAATATTAATTCGCTCTCCAATAATTCTCTCTTGAACGAGACGAGTGAATTTTCCCGAAAAATCAGAAGGGGCAAAACAATTATCGAGGACTCAAATTTGGCATGATTTTTAAAAAATCTTTATGGTGGGTTGGAATTTTTATAAATTCTTTTTCGCCACCCTCTCGTATGTACAATGTGTATGTGTTCGTGTCTCTTTATGTACGTATGTATACATATATTTTTAAGTGTATATACACATTGGTACAGAGAATGCAGACTCTCAATAGATATCGAAAAAACATCCGACAGAACTCTCTCTCTCTTCCACGCGGGCTTAAAAATTCGCGACCGTTTTACTTTCGACAATGCTTCAAACTGCACCAATTGCATTCACAAAAGAGAGATATAAAAAAAAAGGAAAAAAAAAAAAATCGCACTCGATCTCGCGTACTTCGCGAATCCGTCAGATCCGTAATAATCGAATAGCCGGCAATTGAATTGTGCCGTTCCACGACCAGACAATGGTACAAAAGATTTTTTCCCGTCTTTTTGTGTCCTTTTTTGCGGTTTTTTTTACTATCCCCAGCGCTCGGGTCGCTCGCAATCTCTGCCATTTTTTTCCGTCCTAATACACTCGTCCAAACTACACATTGTAACAATTTGTCGTAGTTAATACACGAATGGGAGATTTCTAACGAGACAAAAGAACATTCACAATTTTTGTTTTTATTCGTAAATTCGGATTATCGCTCTCTATCTTTCTCTCTGTCACATCTCGATCAAGGTAGCCCGTGCGCTCGATCTTAACACAATCAGAAATACATAAACTCTACAATTTTGTTGAATTCAACCACGGCAGCAAAAAGAATTTCAGTGCAAAAGGTTAACGAGAGACTCGCGAAAAAACAAATGCTTTGAAAAAGTTAATAAATAAACGAAAACGAGAGCGACGATTCAAAAGAATTTTAACAATTCTTACGAAAGAGATGTATCTTACTCGTAAGGAGATGATACACGTTAGGTATATGTTGAAGCGAGAAACAAAAAACGGAAGATTTTTTTTTTAAGTTAATTATTTTAAGTTAATTTTTTAAAGTAATTATATATATTTTTTACATTCTATTTTATATATATATATATATATATATATATATATATATATATATATATATATGTGTGTGTGTGTGTGTGTGTGTGTGTGTGTGTGTGTATCAGAACGTAAAAAAATATAATAATTACTGTTCTAAATGATAAAAGTTGTTACAATGATGGCCATATATATATAAATATAATAAATCGAATGTAAAAACAATTTTTATCATTTGGAACAGCAATTTCTATAACAGTAACTTTAAAAAAATATTAATTACTGTTTCAAATGATAAAAGTTATATATATATATATAGCTATAATTGTAACAACTGTTTCAAGGGATAATATTTTTTTTGGGTGCTCTATAATATAAAAATATATATGTGGCCATAATTGTAACAACATTTATCATACGGAACAGTAGTTATTATTAACTACTGTTCCGAATGATACAAGTATAGCCATGTAAGTATTATAGAGTGTCGAAACAAAATGTTTATCCTTTGGAACAGTTGTTACAATTATACCTATATATATATAACTTTTATCATGTGAAACAATAATCAATATATTACTTTGTTTTTGTGAAGGTTACTGTTATAGAAATTACTGTTCCAAATGATACAAACTGTTACAATTATGGCTATAATTGTAACAACTTTTATCATTTGCAACAGTAATCATTATTACATAATATTATTATAATCATTACAAAATGGTGGCTAAATTAATAGCAACTGCCCTTATAATAATTACAATAATATAATATGATAATAACTATAGCCAGATATACATAGCCATAATAACAGGTATATTTATCATTTGGAAAAGTTATTATTCCACAATATAACTACGATCATTACGAAAGCAATTACACAAATGATATGATATAAATTTTGTTATAATTATAGCAATGTATATATATATGTATGCGAGCTCTATCGATGTGCAGCAGCAAGCACGCGCAATATTCCAAATGGAGCAATTTTATTTTCCTTCGTCAGAGCGAGGCGCAAAGGCGATTCGAAAAAAAATATATATATGGCCTCTCCTATAGTGATCCAAAGTCGGAAAATTTTCTTCAGTTTTGCTCTGAACATTTTTATATTCCTTCGCTAGAGCGAGACGAAGAGTCTACCTCGATCGAGAATATATATATATATATATATATATATATATATATATATATATATATATATATATATATGGCCTCTCCTACAGCGTTTTAAAGTACTCGGTAAATTTTCTTCAGTTTTGCGCTGTTCAATTTTCAACTTTTTTCCCCTAATTTTTCTGATTTGGCACACGCGACATTTTTTTTGGATGGCTTACATTTTCTTGTATATGTTTGGGATGTTTCGTTATTTATTTATTTTCTTCATGAACAATACAGAGAGTGCGATCGCCCGAACGAAATATTTTACGAAATTGCTGTGAGTTTTTAATTAGTGTTGGCTCGCGGTTACGTTATCAAAATAGCATTATCGACGACACCGAATCCTCGTTAAACGCGGGCACGAGCAAATAGAGCCCACTGCGTTTGGGTATATACGGCAATGAGAAGAGAAACAAACGAAACGTTATCAAGGTACCTAATCTCTCTCTTCCTCTCCATTTTGAATAAATGAATATTCTCTCGCTCTCTCTCTCTCTCTCTTTCTTCATTTTTAATAAATGATCATTCTGTCTCTCTCGCTCTACCATTTTCCTGTCCGAATAGCTACACAGCTCCGCCTTTGACAATTGATAATGACTCATTTGTTCTCTCCTCTCATCGTCTCGTTTACATATCAAAAACTTCGATCCATCAAAGATAACAATGGTTTTTTCTCTTTCTCTCTCTCTTTCTCATTTTTTTCTGCCATATTTTTCCCTATTTATACAGAGTGTAATCGCGATAATGAATTATTTTTCTTTTTTCTTCGTCTTTCGTACAAATGTGTGGTTTGTTTCCCCCGATCGTTTCATAATACTATATATTCGCCACTTTGCATAATTCATTCGTAATAGCCTAGTGATTATGTGTAGATTTGTCGAGCTCGTGAGTGCGGATTTATTCTTCGCTCGTGATCGTACGTACTCTCTCTCTCTCTCCCCCCCCCTCTCTCTCTCTCTCTCTCTCTCTCTCTCTCTCTCTCTCTCTCTCTCTATATATATATATATATATATATATATATATATATATATATATATATATATATAAGGGTTATTCGTATTTCGTATATTCGGTATTTCGTTTCAGGGCAACTTTTTTTTTACCCATCGTGCCCGAAAACCTTTAGTTGGTACCCAAAAACGAAGTTTCGTTAAAGGGGGGTGTTGTCAAAAAATATTTAGAGGTCGCGAATCAAAATTGAAGGTTTCCCATTTGATTAACATTGAAAAAAATGTTTTTCTTATTATTAGTGTTACCATTCCGCGAATTTTGATATCGCGATATTTTCCAAGTGGGTTCTCATAGGAAATATGATACTCCACAATAAAGTTCATTGAGCCATGGCCGTAAATTCAACCGTTTCAGCGGTATCATTATTTCAAGTGAATATTGTGCGAAAATATCTATTCAAACGGCTGCAACGCTAAGCTAAGCTATTAGATATATCGAATAAAATTCAAATGAGAACTTTTTAGAGAAAGTAATTTTCTACAAAAAAGTCTTATAAGCCGAGCCCGTAAATTCAACTCTTTCTCAGCTATAGGTGGAAAAAGTAAAATAAATAGATTTTTTTTTGTTTAAAAAAAAATCTATTAATAGATTATATCGTAAATAGAAATATAGTAAATATAGATAATAGAAATATAGTAAAATAAATAGATTTTTTTTAAACAAAGAAAAATCTATTTATTGTACTTCATCCACCTATAGCTGAGAAAGAGTTGAATTCACGGGCTCGGCTTATAAGACTTTTTTGTAGCAAATTACTTTCTCTACATAGTTCTCATTCGAATTTTTTTCGATATATCTAATAGCTTAGGCGTTACAGCCGTTTGAATAGATATTTTCATACAATATTCACTTGAAATAATGGTACCGCTGAAACGGTTGACTTTACGGACATGGCTCAATAAACTTTATTGTAAAGTATCATATTTCCTATGAGAACCCACTTGGAAAATATCGCGATATCAAAATTCGCGGAACGGTAACACTAATAATGAGAAAAACATTTTTTTTCAATGTTAATCAAATGGGAAACCTTCAATTTTGATTCGCGACCTCTAAATATTTTTTGACAACACCCCCTTTCACGAAAGTTTGTTTTTGGGTACCGACTAAAGGTTTTCGGGCACGATGGGTCAAAAAAAAGTTTCCGTGAAACGAATCACCCTAATATATATATATATATAGTCTTATTTCCCACGAACTTCAATCTCGAATATGCACTATCTACAGAGTCTTCTGTTCTCAAAAATCTCGAAGCGCCCTCTGGAACACTCGAAGCGATGAATATTAAAGACACTGCTTTTTTACGTTGAAAAGTGAAAGTTCAATTTTTTATTTCGATAAAATTCAATTTTGTTTTAGGTTTTAATTAAAATTATAATTTTTTTTCATTTCGACTGAGGTCTACATAGTTTTCGAAGAAAAAAAGGAAAAAAGCGCAATTTGGTTCACTTTTTCACAGATTTTTTTTTTTATTCCGCCTTGGTAATTATTCCTCACAGAGACATTCGCTGCGCCCATTGACGAAAAAAATTCCAACCCGATTCGCAATTTTCTCCAAGAGATTGTGTCAAACAGTCTGGACTTGAACATTTTTTTTCTTAAAAACTTCGAAATTGAATTTGAGCTGAGTGTATCTATGTTCGGAAGGAAGGGCGCTTTAACATTAATCGGTACAATTCTCGACGATCCACAGAAAAGACGTTTCGCTGTGCCGGTCGACTCGGCAAGCTCTCGTAGACAATTCGGGAAGAATCAATCCGCACGTACGTGCCAATTCGACATTTTGTATATTTGTTTTCCTCTCCTCTCTTCAGCTCTTCCGTATGCGTGTAATTTGTCAAAAATATAGTATATTGTTATTTGTTTTACCGCTTATTATTTTGTTTGTAATTTGGCCTGCCCTATTGTTGGTTTACTCTTTGTGCAACCTTAATAAACTGGCATTACAGGTAATCGCGTAGTATCGAAAAATTGTCCTAGAAGTTGGTCGTTAGCGTGATGTGCAATATTTTACTGTGTGCTTTTTTTTTCTTCCCCTCTTGCTCGTCGTTTTTTCGCTCGTTCGTTCGGATCCCCACACCCGTTGCGAATCATTTTTTTTTCGCCATTTACAAATACGTTATTATCGTAATTAGGCTATGATCCGGTAGAAAAATTCTTTGTTAATCGTTCGAGTGTATTGAAGAAAAAAATCGATAAATTAACGTACGTTTTGTGCAGCGCTTTTGTGTATTTTTTTCCCCCAGAGATTCGACGTGGTTAAATTTGAGAGAACGATCAGGACTCGAATTACCGGCAATTTTGGAAAATGCTTCGCCAAAGCGCGTGCGCAAGGTATTGGTAAAAAGAAAGAAAAGAGAAAAAGATCGTGAAAACCAACAATTTGGGCAGTCAGTATAGAAATATTTGCAGGCGGGTCGGCGTGGGAGGGGTTGGGCACGGGGGTGGGTGTCGAGTGTAATATTTCCGTGGCGCAACGCGCCACATTTATAATCCGCCACTTCGTTAACTCTCTCCTATTACCCTATTTCTATCTAAATTTGTTGCCTTTTACAATAATTTAATTTTCATATTATTACAATAATAATTATTATTAATATTCGTTATTATCGTATTTGACGGTACAAGTAAAATAACAGTATAAGTTTTCTCGTTTATTCTTTTTGTTTGTTATATTTATCATTAATAATATTCTAGAGGAGTATCTCTCTCGTTCCTAATTCTCCTTTGTTTTTTTTCGTTAATTTTTTTTTGTCGCCCGACGCGATCGGACCTTTATCGCGACAACGTTCCCCTAGAGTAATGCGAAATCCCCATTTTTTTTTTTTCATTCTCCCGTCAAATGGCGATCTAGCCGATTTTCACTTTAAAAAAAATACGAAGCTGCAATTATTTCCATTTTTAGACCCCTTTTTGTAATTGGATGCTGAATGTTGAATAAGTTTTTACGTTTTTAAGTATCGACCGAAAATGCGAATAAATTACCGATCACGCCGAGCCCGATTTTTTTTTTCTGTCTTGCCCGTTCACCAGCGAGCGATCGGCGAGACGCCTTTGCTCGACTGACCACCGTGCTCGCTCAGAACATCCACAAATCTTCGTTTTCTTTTTTTTTAAATTTTATTTTCTCGCCCTTTTCTTCATTTCGTTACAGCGCTAAATTGTTTAAATCCTAGATAGTCCTTTGTATGATAATCTATCAATAAACTATGGTACTCGCGGTGTTGGTATTTGCAAATGAAACGGATCCGCTCTCTTCGTTTTTTCTCGTTTAATTAAGACAATTATCCAGATCGCGACTTGCGATTGTTCAGTACAAAAATCCTTGAAATTATATAAAAGGAATATACGTGTGTGTGTGTGTGTGTGTGTGTATATATATATATATATATATATATATATATATATATATATATATATATATATATATATATATATATATATATTGTTTATTTCTGATGCGCATCAACAAATCGCACAACCGCCGTTCATACCATAGACAAGAGGATAATCGTTACTTCGTTATCAATATATTTCAATATTTATTCCGTAATAAAAACTGACCTAATAAAAACCTTTCTTTTTCTTTCTTTTTTTTTGGCCTCATTGTTTTGATACTGCACTACGATGGTGGAAAGTGAAAGGGGGCCGGGAGGCAAAAAGCGATTTCAATTCGCCGACTGTTATTACCGTAGAAGAAAAAAAAAATGAGCGATGCGGCCCCGGAAAAAATTTCAAACGCTAAGTTACAAACGAAGACTGGTACTTGAGTTGACATTTAAACATTTTCTACACAACGTTTCTACGCGTAATATTACTAATTGCAAAAGAAAAACGCAATATTTAGGATAGTGTCCTGAACGCCAATATTTTAGTTTCGTTTTTTTAATGATTAAAAGGGAGGAGGAATATTGTAGCAACACTCTACACGTCTAGAAGGAAAAATTTTATAACGTCCTATCTATGCTAGTCTTGTTGTTTGTTTTTTTTTTCGTCTATTTTTCTCTTTTTCTTATTCAATGCTTCATCATCATTATCGTCATCATCATCATTTTCATCATGTAGCTTATACACATAATTGTCGTTAACAACTGTATCGTTGAAAATCGCAGAAAGGGGGGAAAAGTTTTGTAGAGCCGATTTACTTAGTACGATTGCGCGGGTGTTTTCCGTCAGAAAGAAGTTTGTCCGCGATTTTTTTTCTCTTCTAGAATGAAAGCACTTCTGGCTTCGCCGCTCCAAGCAATGAATGTCTCCTCTTCCACCCTCTCTCTCTCTCTCTCTCTGGAAGTTTTACCAATAATAAATAGGACAATATGTTTTATGCCGTTTTTCCCTTCGATCCTTATCAGCTAAGTTGCCATTTTGATTAATAAAAAAATAATCTAACTAATTGAAAAACCACGTCGCCATTCTTAAACATTAAACCTTGTTTCAATCCCCCGAGTACTTTTTCCTCCGTGGCTTTTTGCGCTTCTGAGAGAGCGAGAGATAGAGATTTCCCTTTTTTGCTTTCCTTCCTCCCGCCCTCAATAATCGTGCAATCGCATCCGACGCAACGACGTCACCAAAAAAGACCGTTATCTCGCCCTCGGCGAGGTAAATACGACTGTTGCATTTCGCGGTCGCGCGAAAATCGGCATCGGACTGCAGAGCGAGAGAATCCTCGGACGTTATTCTTTCGGAAAAGCGAAACAGGAAAATCGTCAATTGGGAGTTCAGCGGTATATCGGGTTGCGTCTTGTATTAACATTGCCCTTGGCCGGGATGTGGAACCAGCCGGAACGCGGAGCCTTCGTAGTCCGACACTAATTTTCTCAAGAGATAGCAAGAGTCGTATCTCCTCGATACCGCATTTTTTATTCACGACCGCATCTCGAGCAATATTTTGCTCGAGTCGAGGAATATTTTCCATAGATATATAAATGCACAGGGCGACAATTATGAAGGCCTCACGTGGTTTTAAGTCCGAAATTCTGTGACTGAGGTAACTATAATCTTCAATGACTTTTCAATACCCTTTAAAAAAAATAAAGCCTCTTTCTGCTACGAGTACTATTTTTCAGACAAAACTGAGCATTCTGGAAAAAAATCAAAATTTCATTTTGCGTACGCAAAGCACATAATTGAATTTCAAACTCGAAACAATTCTGAATTTTTTTTTCGTCTATTCCGTTATCGAGAAAAAAAATCATCAAAGATGTATTTTTCAGCATGGAATTCAATTCCGTCTGGGAAGTTTTTTTTTCGAAGCGTTTCGGATTAGAAATTTAATAATCTTCATTGCGCTGACTTACAAATGGAGTTTTTATTTTACATAGAATGTTCGATTTTTTCCGGCAAATACGACTCCTAACAAACATACGCTTTTTTTCGTAGATGACTTGAGCTAAGAGTACTATTTTCCGGAAAAAAATGAGCATTCTGGAAAAAAATAAATTTCATTTTGCGTACGCAAGCAAATAATTGAATTTCAAACACGAAACACTGCTAGAATTTTTTTTGTGTATTCTGTTATCGAGAAAAAAAATCATCGAAGATGTATTTTGAAGCATGGAATTCAATTCCATTTCGGAAGTTTTTTTTTGGAAGCGTTTGGTATGGGAAATTAAATAATCTTCATTGTGCTGAACTGCAAATGGAATTTTTATTTTCTATAGGATGCTCGATTTTTTCTGACAAATACGACTCGTAAAAAAAATACGCTTTTTTTAAAACTGGAAAAACAATTAAATATTATATTTCTCTCGGTCGCGAAATCTTCGCGCCAGATCCTTGCAAAACATATGGCCAAAATTATAATTTTTGCCCTGTGCATTTAAATATATATATATATATATATATATATATATATATATATATATATATATATATATATATATATATATATATATCATGTATGGACAATAAGAGACATTCATTGCGCAGCTCGGTGGCCTGAATTTGCAATAAACAATTCACACGATCAAATCCAATAAATCGTATCGCGGAATAAATTTGTTGCGTTTACCTACGTGTATATATATATATACTGTACTTCGTCAAGTTTCTCTTTTCTCCCCCTCGTCGATCAGACTCTCCCTTCAAACCCTATAAGAATTACATTTTAATTTCATTTTTTTTACCTTTTTCATATTGTTCTGTTTTTTCTTCTCCTTTCTTATTTTAATACGCTACCCTATCGTGTTATGTAACTCCAAGCGAGAAAATTCGCTCCGACTCGAGTACGCGGGGGTCTCGAATCCCAAAAAAAAAAAAAAAAAAAAATATGCGCCCGCGCGCGCCAAAGAAACAAAATAGAAAAAGAGCATCGGTATAAAAACGTGTGTTTCCTATCGCAATTCGCGAACGAATTCGCGTTACAATAGTTGCTAATGACGTTATTGTGAGAGGAAGAATACAATAAAAATGTTGTCTCGTTGGACGTTGCTCGGCACCGGAAGTACGGAAATAAATCATGTTTGTTGTTTGCGCTTGCTAGGAATTAATTCCCGTTTGTTGTTTGGGGCTGTTCGGAGTTAATTAATTTTGTTTTCGTATAAGGAATTAATTCCCGTTTTGAGTTTGGGTTGTGTTTATGATTATTCCCTGTTTTATGTTTGGATTCGTTTGGAATTCCCGTTTCTTTTTGTTTGGGTTTGATTAGAATTAATTCGTGTTTCTTATTGTTTGGGTTTGTTTAGAATTCCCATTTCTGTTTGTGTTTGTTTATATTTAATTTCTGTTCTTTTTCGAACGGAATTATTTCCAATCTTTGCATCGGGTTTGATTTGTATTCCGTTCAATGTTCGGGTTTATTTCGAATTCCCGTACTTTTGTTTGGGTTCCCGAGCGAATTGTCCGCTGTTTAGTCTTATCTTATTTCACGACGAGGCTATCGAAGAGTCAATTCTCCCTCTCATCCATTCGCAAGCACGAGGACGACTCCGACAGCGTCGACGTTCCGTGCCGACCGAGTCCTGGCGAGGCTGGTGGTCGTTTGAAAAAGTTGCGTCGTCACAAAGTGCGGATGGCTCGACAGCCTAACTGGTCGAGGCGACCGGTGTCTGGCAGTAGGGGCACTCGCGTTGATTCGGTGCGCAGGTGGAGCACACGACGTAATGATTGCACGGCGATAGTGTTACCGCGCGTTTCTGTTCCTCGCATACCATGCACTTTGCCGCGGTTTCCCTGTACAGCACCTAGAATCCCAACAACTCAGCTAGGCCTACAGTGTTATCCTGACGAGGGTTTTTTTTCTCTCTCTCTCTCTCTCTTTCTTTTTCTCTCTCTCGTGTTCTCCGTTTCGCTTCCCCACTCTCTGGCTGTTTCTTTAAGTATTGAGATTCTCACGCGGGCAAAGCGGTGTTAGAAGTAGTTTGAAAATCGTTCCTGTATGTACCAGCTGTTCAAGCCCGAGTGAGAACTTTGCTTTACCTTTTCGACCTCCTCGAGATCAAGACGCAGCTGCGACTGTATCGACTTGAGGCTAGCTATCGAGAGAGTTCTTAGCTCGCTCGTGCGTCTTAGCGTGTGGAGATACGGACCACCCCCGCCGACAGAAGCCTCGTTCTCCGCTCTCAACGCCTTCATCTGAAGCAATGCCTGAAATGAATCACACATTTTCGCTTTTTTTTTTTTTCGTTCGACGTAGTTCTCGTGCTAGCGGGGTTTCGCGACGGCTTTTTCGTGGACGCTAAGAGGTTAGGTTGCTGGGAATAAAAATTATTCGTCGCGCGAGGCGACTCATAGTGAAGGGGAAGGTCCAACGTATGTTGCAGAAATAGCAGATTTAAGGCCTTAGGCCACAGTGACGGGTATAAAATCATGTGCGAATTTAACAATTTTTTTTCGTATGAAAAAGTGATTGACTCGTAAAATTAATTACACATCTATTTAGTATGAATATCAAGCTGTTAGAAAATAGATATTTTTTTTCGACGTACAAAATGGTCGACTACTCGAAACTTCTCGAAACAGCTTTTTTCCAATTGGCGTGACAAATAACTTCAACAATTTTCACTCGATTTACTTCAAATTTAAAATTTATGTTCCTAATTGCATTTCGCAGGGAAGTACGTACGGAATTTCTGATTAATCGAAAAATTTTCATTTTATAAGCAGTGTATGAGCAGTTATAAGGAAATTTTTAACTGAAAATTCATTTCTTAAGTTCAAATACCTACAACTTTTGAATAAAACAATATTTTTGAAATTCCATACGTACTTCTCTAGGTATTCTAATGTAGATTGACGAGAATTTTTGTTTTTTGTTCTAGGTAAAAAATTGTGGATGCTAAGTGTCAATGATAACAAAAGAAAATATTAGTAGTCGGCCATTTTGTAAATCGAAAAAAAAAAAAATGTCTAACAGCTCGATATTCATACTAAATAGGTGTGTAATTAATTTTATGAGTGAATCACTTTTTCATACGAAAAAAAATATGTATTTATTAATTGTTTAAATAATATAATTTTTTTAAAGTAATAAAACATTTATGTCTTTATTAATTGTTTAATTCGCACATGATTTTATACCCTTTACTGTGGCCTAAGGCCTTAAGGTAAACTTGTCATTGCAACGTGTTTTTCTCGAAATCATATTTTTCGAAACGGTGTACACGATTTTTCGACATTTGACTTAAAATTTGGTAGATTTATTCAGTGCAATAGTAGTTTAGGCTTGACCGACGTTTTTCTTCGCAAGATTTTGTTTTCATTAGTTATTAACAGTAATGATGTTATTTTTCCTTGAAAAATCGAGAAATAAGTTCGAATTTTTTCTTTTTATAATTGAAACACGATAGCAAAAAAGATCGATCAAGTTATCGATTAGTCAATGTTATCTATTTTGAGATTGAAAGACTCGTTTTTTTGTTTTGTTTCAGACCCACCGGGTAGCCAAAATCAAGTACACCGTTGAGGTCAGGTTAAAGGTCCTTCACGAGATTGTTCATAACTTCTTCAATTATTAACCCTTCGGCTGCACACTTCCGCTACGAACCTCTGCATGTGGGGTCGATCGGACCCCAGACGTTTCTCAGATCGTTGTATTTCGGTTAAAGTACATTTTTTCTTGTAGAGGCGTTTTTAGTAGTCAATGATCCTTATTTTATGGCCAAAAACTGATTTTTTAAGGGGTCTTCTCACTTTAGACGCTAAAAAAGGCTATTTTCATGAATTTTTTTGATAGGTTTATATCATAGATATTGATATAAAAGTTGTTACACCTAATAAATACATAATTTTTTTAAATGTATTTATGTAACCCAAACAAACTTTAAACGCGTTTTCTCGAAACAACGTTTTTCGGCGGCTTGCTGATAACATCTTTAAAACTACTGAACCGATCCTTATGAAATGTTAACCACATATTCTTTACAACTATAACTATAGCGCATATCAAGGATTTTTTTTAAATTTTGATATTTACTATTTTTTTGGTTGCCAAAAACGGCGAAAAAAACGTTTTTTTTTTTGTTTTTTCGACAAATAACAACTAATCGACATTAACCAATTTTTTCGACAAATAACCTACAGATCTACAATTTTTTCAGGACGTTTTTTTAACTAAAATTTTCGTCTATAAATAGTGCCTTAAATAATTTAAAAAAAAATGTATTTCGAAAGAGTAACAACTATTATATCAATATCTATAATAACGTATCAAAAAAATTCATGAAAATAGGCTTTTCTAGTGTCTAAAATGAGAAGACCCCTTAATGTACATTTTTTGTAGTCAATGATCCTTATTTTATGGCCAAAAACTTACTTTTCAAGAAAAATAAAAATTAAGCGCCCAAACATTCGTTCAAAGTGGGAGATGCGTTGAAGAATAAGTACGTGCACGAAAAATATCATGAGGTCGAAATGACCCAGTGTGCAGTCGAAGGGTTAATATTTCTTTATGAAATTTGATACACGACTTTGTTAATGTACACACAAATAAATGTCCAAACGGTTTTTCAAACATCTTACTTATTCCTTCGAAATTAATTTTTTCCAATAACCCTAATTTTCGGTTCGTCACAGTAGCCTAACCCCTTAAGTTAAAAAAAAATAAAGCATCAGGATGCGATTTTCTCTTGCTTTCGGTTTGAGTTTTTTTTTCACCGAATCTGCTGGAACAGAGCTTGGCGATTTTCTTTTGACCTGAATATAATTCATCGACGAGAAGTCTCTGTTAGGAAATTTCTCTCCTGAATGGCGCATATCTGTCACTGTTCGACAGTCTCATCGGATTTTCAGTGTGGCAAAACGAGAAGAGCCGAGCCAGTCGCTCGTATAAATTTGACTGTACGAAAAAGCTCGTGTAAACGAGTTTTCGTGCAATGGTAAAGTCGCTAAATGTACAGAACAATTGAAACTCGAGGAAACTGTGCTCACGATATTGCCGGATGGCCGCTACTCAATCCGCCCACGCGTCTAAGCTTCGTTGAAATTTCATCTTTTTCGTAATTGTTTTTCAGAATCGAGACCATCGATAATTTTGTTGTTTTTTTCAAACCTTATCTGGACAGTGACTAATGAAAATCGACGTCTTTACTCGTAGTATTGAAAGAGCGGTGCCTGGGGTCAGCGTTTTGTACAGTTGCTGTAGGCGACAGTGCAAAAGTTGCTAACTTAGATGTCAAATGCCTCGAGCAGGGTAAAGCTCATAAAAATTAAAATAAAAAATTAAAATAAAAATTGCAATTCTACAAATAGGCACTAGGGCTCTCAAGCCACGGTAAATTGTAATAAATTCTGTCGAAAGAGGCATTCGCACGAGAACTACCTTGAGTCGAGAAATTCGCGAGGAATTTCTCGTTTCGTCGTCGTTTCGAACATTAACATTTTTTGGAGATTCACTTAAGGGGGGAGATACCTTTAGCCGAGGTAAAAATTTGCTGATTTTCATGATTCTTTTTTAAAAGCAAAGATTGCTTCACCTTCGAGACTTAGGGTATGTTTTATTACTACTTTTGGCTGTTACATGGTATTGTTTTTTAAAAATTAATCTTAAAAAATGGCGGAGGTATGGGCACGGTATTCTAAACTGCATTTTCTAAACTGGCGTGTATAGTTAAAAAACGAATCGACCGATTCTGATGAAACTTGGTACGAATCTTTCTAACCTCATTGTCTAAAACATGACGCTAAATATTTTTAAAAATTGAAAAGTATTTTTTTCATTGCAAAATGTAGCCATTTTTTTCGCCAAATTCAATCTGTTTCAAAACGTACCATTTTATCGATTTTCAACATTTTTAACTTTTTCTTGGTTCTATCCTTTCCGTCTAAAACATGACCCTAATTTTTTTCTTTTAATAAAAAAGGTATTTTTTTTATTGCAAAGTGTATAATTTTTTTTGAATAATTCAATCTTTTTTGTTTTAAAGCGTACCATTTTATCGATTTTCAACATTTTCGAAGAGTAATAAAAAAAAACCATCAAATAGCCAAAAGTGGTAATGAAACATGGCCTAAGTCTCAAAAATGGTGACGAAATATTTCTTATTGAAATTTTTTTTTCAAAAAAGGTATCTCTTCCCTTAAAAAAAATAAAAATCAGGTTCCGTGTAGGAACGCACCTCGTCTCGTTGTTGTTCGGCGATCAATGCTTTGCGCTTAGCTTCCTCGCTCTCCAAGTGCCAAGCGGCGCAGGCCGCCCTTGCCTGATTTATTCGCTCATCCCAGGTGGCCAGTTGGGCTCTGCTCGACGTCAACTCCTCGCGCAGCCTCTGGACCTGTAACTTATCGTTGAAGACGCGTGTGCGTTTAGCGACGAGCGCAATAATCGTCACGATCGATATTGGCACGCAACTAGATCTAGGGTGAATGGAAGTAGCGACGATTCTCAGATTCTACGACATTGAGACGTGAGAGAGTCCAACCTCCGAGAGAGATCCCGTGTTGCTCGGGCTCAGGGAGAAAGCGTTGACGAGCGGCGAGGCGGGATGTGGCTGCGTGCGGGACGGGGACATTGCCTGGCTCGCGAAGTCGAACAGGCTGCTGTTGAAGCCGCTCAACTTTGAGGCCGAACTGCTCAGCTGTGAGATGTGATTGCTAAACGGATCCGACACTTGGTTCATAAATGCCATAGTCTGTAAAACAGAAAAAACAATTATGGAATAATTTATTTTCAGCACGGGAAAATGAAACCTGACATTTTTGGATAATTTCCCGCGGGTGAATTTAAATTGGTCGTTAGTAGACCAAGCCTCAAATTTGAAGTTTTGAAAAATCGTTTTTTTTTTTGCCTAGTTTTATAGCCGTGGGTCTCAACTTTAATTTGGAACAACGCGTTTGTAAAAATTGCAAAAATTTATTGGAAAAAAATCGTTTGTATTTTTTTGCAAGTTTTTGCAAGTTGTATGTCAAAATCTATTCGTTCGATTCACTTCAAATTCGGATGGAGCTTAGTTTGTAACATTTTCTGTCGCATGACCAGAAGATTATTCCATTTGTTAATAACAAGTGATTGAAGTTTTTTTTTTTAATCGAAAATAGAAATTCCACAGCTTGCCATTTTTGTAATTTTCAAAATCTCCAAAAAAAAAAAGTATCCCATCACACGAAAATTTTATTATTATACTTAAGGGGTTTGGCTACTGTGGAATTCACGGCCGCTCGTTCGTCGCTTGAGGCAACTCAAATAGGGTATTACACCCTTTTTTGTAAGATTTTGTGTTGTTCCTAAATGTAAGAATACTAGTTTAAAAACACCGGGAAAGTTGTGGATTAAAATGCCAATTGATAAAAAAATGAGGAAGACTTGGTTAAAACTTGCGAGAAGAGATCCAGCCATAGTCCGCAAAAAAAACTAATTTGTTCTTTTCTGAAGTACGGATTATTTGAAAATTTGCAATTAACTATGACAAACAAGAATATATAGTTGTTGACGCTTTCTTCCACAGGTTAGAGATTAATACGTCTACCGTTTTCTTTGTTTACTATGTCAACGACGTCACGTCGGAATTCATTATGGCGGCTACCGTTTCGCATGTTCGTTGAACAGATAGAAAAAGTTTTTTTTTTTAAACGAATTATAAAATTTATTTTGTGTTTTTATAAATTAAAACCAACATTATTCGATTGCGTATTGCGAAAACTGCCTTATTGTTACATTCTTAGTATTTTTCTTACATTGAGTAAAATACCCTATTGAAGACAAAGGTCCAACATATGGTGCAGAAGTCGCAGATGAAGGTAAACTTATGATCACGATAGAACTGCTAGTAAAACTTTAAACGCGTTTTTGTCTAAACTATACTTTTTGAAAACGGTGTACACGATTTCGCCTCACCTAGAAAAGGATTGACTCGAAATTTGGTACCATTATTCAGTGTAATAGTAGTTTAGTTTTGACCGACGTTCTTCTTCTCAACATTTTCTTTTCCATTACTTATTAACAATAGTGATGTCATTTTTCCTCGAAAAATCGAAAAAATTGGAAAATTTGTTTTTGATTATCGAAACACGACAACAAAAGAAAGCTCCGTGAAGTCTTAGCCAATATTATCTTTTTTTAAGAAAAAACTTTTTTTTCTTTCAGATCGACCGAGTGGCAAGAATCAAGTATACCGTTGAGCTCCTCACGTTCAAAGGTTCATCACGAGATTGTTCATAACTTCTTCAATTATATCAATATGTCTTTATGAAATACCCAATAAGAGGTACCCAACTTTGTAAATGTACATACAAATAAATGGCCAAACGATTTTTCAATCTTATTTTTTTGAAATTAACTTTTTCATATAACCCTGATTTTCGAGTCTTCACAGTAGCCTAACCCCTTAAGGGGCTACATCTACCTACAGGCTCGAAAAATGGCCAAATTGTGAATTGGTGAAAAAGAAACGCTTTTTCTTGAACGCAAAGGTACATGAATTACCAAAAAATACAGAAAAACATGGTCGCCGGCAGATGATACAGTGTTCAAAGTCGGTGGGCATGATATCTCGAGAACCACTTGATGAATTGTTTCCAAATTTACAGGAGATCCGACGAGAAACGTTCAATGGTCGTTGACGACCTCACTTTTTAATAATCGATCTTCATTTTTTTTAAGTTACGTAATAATGACGACTTTTTTTCATAGATTTTGTATGCACGAAATTCAATGCGCCGCCACTTTGTGAAAAAAGTGATTAAAAAAATCGACGATCGTCAAGGACTCGTATTTATTGTTAACTTATGGAAATTATTTTTATTGTTATATTTATAATATAAGTTATATTTATTGTTAACTTATTGGTTATTTTTATTGTTGAATTTATAATATAAGTTATATTTATTGTTAACTTATTGAAGTTAACAATAAATACGGGTAAATTGTTGTTGTAAACCCGTCTAGTTTTTAGATTTCAGATGAACCGTTTAAGGTAATCCTATTGCTTCACACGAGTCATACTACTGATCATGCTTGAGACTTGTACAATTTATGTTTTTAACATATACAAAAAAAAATAATTTGTAATAGCTAAAATTCTACATGTGTTAACTGTTTAATGAATATTTACATTTCATTAGAAAAATGAAAAAATAGTTATTCCAACGATTCGCGCAGTATTTCTAGGTTTGATATTTGGCAACATTGGTTCCATCTCCGTCTCCTTTTACTCAACCAGACGAGTTTAACCTCCACGCTTTTCAACGTCGATCTGTCAAAACAATGTCAGGTGGGGGAAATATAAAGCATTGTATTCGGGCCACGACTGGTAAGACGCGTGGAAAATTTGTGTCGGCGAAATATGTCGGTTAAAAATGAAATATGTGTGGAAATTCGAATGAGTGAGATGAGGTTAGGACTACAGTCAGCTGTTGCCTTGCTGTCACGTCTCTTTATCGTAGCAAGTCCTAATAAATCCAACACCGGAAGTTCAAATTAAACTTGATATTACATAAAAATTAGGTCCATAAGCGTATTTTTTTTTCTGAGAGCACTGGATTGCTACAAGTGTTAAGTATGTAAATCTGATTATTTTTAAGAATCTGACGGATTCCCACTATTATATACACTTTTGTAGCGACCGAAAATTGGGTTTTTGTATGTGGCCTCGGAATTCCTTCACAAAAATACACAACTTTAATATTTCTTTTCTCTGTAATTAGGTCGATAACCGATCCTGAAATTTTACAGAGACGATTATTAATATATTTAGTGAAGAGCAAAAAAAAATTTTGAAAACCCTATGGAAGGAAGCCTGGCGATAGGACTACCTTTAAAAAATGCGTTTTTTTTTCACCAACCATTTACCAGAAAAAAATCGGAATTTGGCCATTTTTTCGGGCCTCTAGGTAGATGTAACCCCTTAAACAATAATAACTTTATTGTTTGTAGATATTTTCTATTTAAAAAAAATCGATGTCGACACAACTATGTTATAATTGTGTGTAAAATCTCGACCCAATCATCCCAATGGAAACGCTATTTAAAATCGACCGATTGCAAAATTCGCGCGCAGGCTTCGAAAGCGATAAATTTGTCTCGAATCGCTGGACGCGAGTAAGACTCACCGATTCTATTGGATCCTGATGGGAGAATCTTGATCCGGTGAGAAAGCCTGCGGACTGTAAATGCTGAAGCGGACTGGAAGTCGAGGGCGAAAAATTCGATAGTACCGAGCGCTCGGCGATTCCGGGTATGTTGACCGGTGCGGAGCTTCCGAGTAGGCCGGAGCTCGCGAGGCCGGCCGATATCGAATTGCTTATCGGCGAATTTGTTTCCCTATGAATTGAATCTACTAAGCTAAGAGGATCGTCCAGATGCAAGTCGTCCAAAGCGTTTCCTGCGGGCCGCGAAAATATTTTTGTAGAAAAGGAACATCGTCAATTGATAATGTGCCAACGCGCGTTCATGCCAGTGCATTGGGAAACGAGTGACTGTGGCCAACACTTCGCGGACGGTCTCTCAGCAACCGGAAATAGAAGTGATTTTTTTTTTATTTTTTAAACAAAATTTTATTAAATCTACTAAAAAGTAGAAAATATTTTTTTTTACCAAGTCACCTTAATGTCACTATAAATAAAAGATTGTGGCGCTCAACTTTTTAAATGTTCGATAATTTTTATCAATTGAGTTTAATTAGCCGTATTTAATTTGGCATAATAGTAATTAGAGAATTTATTATCACACGATTATACTCAGTTTTGGGACTTTTAATTAAGAAATCTAAGGTTGTTTTACAGTAAGTAAAATATAGTTGATATGTTAACGGATTTATGATAATTAAAGATTATTTGTCAAAATTATGAGCGCCCTGAGCTTTTATTTATAGTCGCATTTATTATTGTTAAAAACTTGTGAAGCAAGTTATGCAAATAAAACTCGATTATTATTATGTTGTAGTTGTATTTAGGTGACTTGGTAAAAAATATTACTTTCTACTTTTTAGTACATTAATGCCGGAGCCTGAATTAGAAGGTCCGAAAAATTGTTTTTTTTTTTTTTTTTCAATTGCTAAAGGGGTCTTCTCACTTTAGACGCTAAAAAGGCTATTTTGATGAATTTTTATAGGTTTATATTATCGATATTGATATAAAAGTTGTTACACTTAATAAATACACTTTCGAAATACGTTAGAAAAAAATTTAATTTATCTAAGTCACTATAGACGAAAATGGTAGATAAAAAAATGTCCTAAAAAATTGTAGGTCTGCGCCGTCGATGAAATCTCGGAGAAGGATCATCCGAAACAAAAAAATCGAACGGTTTTAGATTCAGTATGTTAATGGCTATAGTGCATGTCATACGATTTTTATATATGCAAGAATAACAAAATGGCCGCCATTTTTCGAAAAAAGCAAAAATAAAACGTGTTTTTTTCACCGTTCTTGGCAACAAAAAAAGTGAATATCAAAATTTAAAAAGATTCTTGATATGCGCTATAGCTATAGTTGTAAAGAATATGTGGTGAAAATTTCATAAGGATCGGTTCAGTAGTTTCGGAAATTTTATGAATAAGCAGTCGAAAAACGTTGTTTCGGGAAAAACGCGTTTAAAGTTTGGGTTACATAAATACATAAAAAACATTTTTTTGTGTATTTCGAAAGTGTGTTTATTAAGTGTAACAACTTTTATATGAATATCTATAATATAAACCTATCGAAAAAATGCATGAAAATAGCCTTTTTTAGCGTCTAAAGTGAGAAGACCCATTGAATCGATAGATAAACTATCCAAGAATATATTTACAAAGTTATAGAGGCCAATTGTAAATATTTTCGAAGATACAAGGCCAAAGGCAGAGAACCCATTGATATTTGATATTGATATTTCCCCCTATTGAAAACTTTGAATCGCGTTTCCTCCAGTTTTCATTTTCACGATTTTTCCAAATTGGCGGGCGTGATGGCAAAAAAACTAAACGACCTATTGAATCAAACCAAAGTTTATTTTCTTCAGTATGAAAATCTGTTTTAAGTGAATAAAAAAAGTCGTTGAAAAAGTCTTTTTAAATCATTTTTATAGCACGTTAAAGTATTTTTTAACACCATTTTTTTCAAACCGATTTTCTCAGCGTTTTCTTAATTCACCCAGAAAAAAAATATGACAATTGAAAATTTCATTGGTTTTTTCGTTTCAGTCAAGAATTACGAGCTGCATATTAGTCGGGAAGTGGGTGAAATATCGATTATCCGTTTTGCATCTCGCACCGCGTCAAGTTAAATAAAAGCATGTACATGAAGTTTGCATCGTTGCTATCCAACGGTTTCATTTTTTTTTTTCGATTTTGTTTGGTTGGTCCCGGTGGCCGTAAATATTTTTTATTCATTTTACCATATTTTTTTAGCAACTAGAGCCGAACTGACCAAGAAAAAATAGGAAATTACAAAATCGAAAAAAAAAATGAAACCGTTGGATAGCAACGATGCAAACTTCATGTACATAATAAAAGCTTGTAGTAATCGTCGAAGGCGGCAAGGGTTTACGAAGACTCACCTACTACCGATTCGACGGTGTCGTTCGGATAGAAAGAGTTCGAGAGCGGCGAGACCGCCGTGCCCAGGGAGTGTCCGCTGAGAGATCCGTTCAAATTGTATGCTATGTAGAGGCTCTGCTTCCTCTGGGCCTTCTCCGACTTCGTTAACAGCGGATCGTTCTCTATCGCCGACATCTGCTTCCTTATGTCACTCTGCAAAGAGCAACGGGACAAGGATTTCTTGAGTGCCTCGGTCTTTCGTCGGCAATCTCTTTCGAGGATCGTAGCTTTCATCGATAAATATTCGGTACTAAATTTTTTTTCGACGCGTCGGACGAAAATTTACTTTAGTTTTCGGAATTTTTACGCGTTTTCGGGGCTTTTTCGTAATGGAGACTAATTTCACAAATTTGATTGTATTTAATAAAAATGATGTAATTCCATTGGAATGGAAAATTCTATTTGAATGGAAAATTCGAATGGAATGGAAACCTCCACTGGGGAAACGAAAGTTTTTTTTATTTGAATGGAAAAGTTTTCCGGGATAATAAATTCGATTGGAATCTAAAACCGCGGTGGAATAAAAAATTCTCCATGGAAATAAAAAATTCCGTAGGAATAATAAATTCCATAAGAACAAACAACCCCGATTGGAATTTAAATTTTTATTGGAATTCCAGATTGTACTTGAATTAAACATTCTATTGGAATTTAAAAAATTCTCCATTGCAATACAAAATTCCGTTACAATAATAAATGCGGTTATAATAAAGAACTCCATTAGAATGAAAAAGTTCTATTGGAATAACAAAAATGCCATTAAAAGAATAAATTCTATTATAATAAAAACCGTTAACGGGACAATAAATTCCATTCTAATGAAAAGTGCTAATGGGACAATAAATTCCATAAAAATGAAAAACTCCGTCCGAATAAAAAAAGTTAGAATTAAAAAATCATATAGGAATTTAAACACTCTTCATTGGCATAATACATTCCATGAGAATAAAAAATTATATTGGAATTTGAAAAATTACCTTGCAATTGCAATTCCATTGGAATAAAAAATGCGAATTAAATTTTTCATTGGGATTAAAAATTCGATTGGAATTGATAATTCCGTTGCAATAATAAAATTCATTGGAATCCAAAACTCCATTGGAATGAAAAATCTCATTGCAATAAAAATTTCGTTGAAATAATAAATTACGTAAGAGAGAAAAACTGTATTGGAATTAAAAAATCTCTTGGAACTAAAAAATTCTCCAATGCAATAATAAATTCCGCTAGAATAATAAATTCTAAATAAATGAAAAACTCCATTAAAAAAAAATAATGAGGGAGTAAATTCCATTGTAACAAAAAATGTTATCCGGACAATAAATTCCATTGTAATAATACATTCCATAGCAATTCGAAATCCCCTTAGGATTAAAAAAATCCCATCGCAATAAAAAACGCACTCCACTGAAATAAAAAAAGGCCCTAGTCATAAAAGTCTCCATTTGCATAACGAAAACTGCCCGACAATTCACGTGCACAGTACGACCAATAATCTCGAATATTAATCGATGCAGCTCGACCCTCCTCAATCGATACCGTTTCAATAATTAATTTCGGGACTTTGACACGTGCCGACGATGGCTCTTTTCGATGTGTACTTACGACGTGCATCATGGGGCTGGGATTGTACAGCATACTGGTGAGTTTTTGTTGAGCGTTCGAGCCTGAATTGTGGAGTTGCGCACCGGGCGCTTTGCTGTGGGAGCTGTTGCTCCCGAGGCTGCTCGTGCTCGCCGATTCCGAAACTTCGCCGCTTCCGTTCTGTAACGCGGTAAACTGATGACATAAAACATTACGACTGTTTCTTTCTTTCTGCGTTTTATGTTTTTCCTCTCTCGACAGATGCGCGCGAGGAGTGAAAGCCAAAAAGAAAATTAAACTCACGCTGCTGTCGCTGTGCGGCTTGTCCTTGTCGTGGGAACGCTTGTCAGGTGGCAAAGCGTTGCTCAGCAGATCAGCCAAATTTGTGCCACAATCTATCGGTACCGCCATATCCCTCGCCAGGCTCATTTCTTCTGTTGGCAAGACTGCTCCATCAGCACACCACATAACCAGGGTTTCGAATATACGTGTCAATTTTTCGCATTTTCACGAAGACGGAACATATTTGGAAAAAAATACTATACGTAAGGGGGAAAGTTTATTTTGAAGACATTCGACTTCGAGGACCGTCCTCGTAGTGTCTATTGTCCCCATACTCGACATTATGTAACTCCCAATGGCCTTAAAATCCCCTTTGAGTAAATGTTCTTGTAATTAAATTTAATTAATTGCAAAAAATTAATGTAAATTTTTATATAGAGGTCTTGTCAAGGACTGCCCTGGCCCAGGACCAACAATTTGTTGAATAAAAAAAGTTACGGACCGTACTGCGGGGGGTCGGGTTGAAATACCGAACTATGAATGCTCCGACGGTTTAACAGGCTATACCAGTGTGACACTTTAAAAAAATCGATTTTTTTTTGTCTTTCGACAGTTTGTACTTTCAAGAATATCCTGTAAAAATTTCAAGGTCGTATCTTCAATCACTTTATCTTGCAAAAATCGATAGTTAAATCTTTAAACGCGTTTTTCTCGAAATGAGATTTTTCCAATTGATGACATTGTAACTCAAAGAGCAATTATCCGATTGACTTGAAATTTGAACTGAGTACTCTTGAATATATTTACTCTACAATGACGTAGGATATTTTTGATTGGATGAAAATTGACGATTTGGCATTGAAAAAAACCACCATTTTATAGGCAAGAAAACAGACTTTTTTTCATAACTACGCCATATTGTTAGATTTTGATACTTTTCGAAAATCCTACGTCATTGTACAGGAAATACCTTCCAGTTTAACATTTTTTCCTTTTTCGGTTTCAGCTACTCAATCGGCCGGAATCATGTCAGCAGTGGAGGAACTTTTTTTTTTGGCGCCTCCGAAGGCAGCGCATAAGTCGCTTGGATCTCAATATTTTTCTATGAAAAAATTATGTAATATAGGTCCAATATAGCCAAATATATTCTTAATTTTCCGAAACATTTATATGACTTTGCTTCCAAAAAATTCCCGAAAATCACCCAAATTTTCAGCGTTCATACTGGTATAGCCCCTTAAAATTTCGAATTTTGATGTTCCGAAATTCAAGATGGGGCCGGGTTGAAATTCCGACTTTTCAATGGTCAGAAGGCTCAAAACTTCGAAAGAATAGTACCCCGAAAGATCAAAACTCCGAAAGAATTTTACACGAAAGACCAAAACTCCGAAAATCTTAACATCGTCAAAATAATTCTGCTACGGAAGTTTTAAAAGTTTCAAAATTTTCAATAAATTGACGAATTATTTCAAGAATTTTTTTTTATTAAGAAGTGATTTGGCGTCAATTTTGAAATTCGTCTAGACAATGTTATACGTTCTACATAATTTACAGTCAACTGTGTAGACTTTCTCTGGCATGATCTTGACATGAGGGCCGGGTTGAAATTCCGAACTTTGCATGCGCCGACGGTTTAAAATTCCTAATTTTAATGTTCCAAAATTACAAGGATCGACAAGATTATACTAGCGAAAGTCTACTCAGTTGACTATAAATTATGTAGAACGTATAACATTGTCTAGACAAATTTCAAAATTGACGTAAAACCACTTCTTAATAAAAAAAAATTCTTGAAATAATTAGTCGATTTATTGAATTTTTGAAACTTTTAAAAATTTCGGAGTTGTGGTCTTTCGTGTAAAATTCTTTTGGAGTTGTGCGCGTTCTGATCATTCAAAGTTTGGAATTTCAACCCGACCCCGTCCCATGGCGTTACAGTTTCTATCGTTGGAATGCAACGATTTTTATTTTCATTTTTATCATTATGCGAAGTCTTTTTGCTTTGCGTATTAAGGTCGTACTTTTCGAATAAGAATATTCAAAAACGTTTGAACGATTTCCACCGCCTAAATCGGCGAAGAAGGTTTGCTGTTGAAAAAAAAAAATACATTTTTGTTGCATTCCAACTATGCGAACTTCAACGCCATCGTACTCGAAACTGCCGCATGTGCTGATAACCATCGTTGCGCACGGGCTAAAAATATGGTTTTGACGTTAACATCGTCGAAGTGCACTGATTTTTTAAATATATATTCTAATTTAATTATATTTATTAAGATATGATTTTTTTGCACATTTCGATCGTATATTTTTAAATAAGGAACTTGAAAAAATGGTAAAGGAATTTTGCTGCTAAAATCTGACATTATTTTCTTGCAGTTTCATAGAAATTCATTTTTTATTGTATTCTTACGACGCAAAGTTCGATCTTATTTCAAAATGCCCTTTCCCTATGAATGTACATCTGAAAATTTAACACCGTTCAAACGCAACAAAAATTATTTTTTTTACACTCCACATTTTTTATTTTCGTCACATTCGACTACGAAAATTACGCAGATCGTTTCCAAGATCCTTGTTAATTGCTTAGACATCTGCGATCTAAATTCAAAAAACATTTCGGATGATAATATAATCAAAATAAAAAATATTTCCGTTGCGCTCCAACGATTCAAACCTCAATAATATATAAGTTACAATTAAAACCCGTTTTCAATAAAACGCGTTTTCCCTAGTAGAAGCGACTTTTTACTGAACGCCTCCATTATAACTAGTTTTAGCCGATTTATTTCGTTAGAACTACTTTTTCCTAGTTGAAACTAGTTTCCACTAACATTCAAACTTATTAATCGGTAAATTCTAGTTTTCACTAGGAAAAACTAGTTGTAGCGAAGGTATTCAGTCGAAACTAGTTTTCACTAGGAAAAAACGGATTTGAACTGTAACAATGGTGTTGAAGTTTCTATCGTTAGAATGCAACGAAAATCCTTCTCTATTTTTATTACTATCTAAACTCTTATTTTGTCGGTCTGAGTTATGGATGTCTAGTAAGGATCTTCACCAATATTTCAGTGATATTTCTAGCCTAAATGTGCCAAAAAAATCAGGCATTATGAAAAAAAAATAATAATTTCGTTGAATTCCAACTATGCAAACTTCAATACCATCGGTAACATATATATATATAATCATAATAATATATAATCATAGATAATCATAATGATAATAAAATATTAATCAACCATGCGTGCTCTCATACGAATGACGAAGGGTTCTCAAATTCAATTTAGCTCAGTAATATCCTCTGATACAAGGAATACAAATATTGGAAAGATTAAACGTTTAGCTCGACATTTCATTGCGAATTCCGATCTTGTAAGTTGTACATTTTTTTTTCTTTAAGGGGTTATATACAATTAAAATTTTCGAAAAATCGTTTTCGTTTAAATTTTATTTTCGTAATGTACACATATTTAAGTACACACACAGAAAGTTTCTTGTCAAACCGGCGAATGTTCTCGAAGGTACACGCACATTTGTAATGGGGTGCCAGAGCATTCGAAAGTGCTTTTGAAACTTTAAACGCTTTTTTCTCAAAACTGTGTTTTTAAAGTCGGTGAGCAAGATTTCTCGGAAACGGCTGAACCGATCAGTCTCAAATTTTCAACGCAATCTTTTCGAGTATATTTTTTAGTAATTAATCGAAGGTTTTTTCTCACCGATAAATATTTTCCATTTCATAAACAATTTAAGGCCTAAATTTTTGTCAAAAATCGATTTTTTATTTTGAGAAGCCGCCATTTTGTCAAAAATTATTATTTTGCTGATTCCTTCGATCAATTACAAGATAATCCATTATATTAACGAAATATTTTTGGTTTTTTTTTTTTTTTTTTTCATTTTAGACGATCCAGTACAGAGATATCGTGCTCACCGCACGACGCCTGTTTTTAGAGGTGCTCTCGGAGATCAGCTATAGCAGCTTCCAAAATAATTATTTTTACAAATAAAAAATGTTCAAATACAGTTAAAAGTTACCATAATGTGTGTACACATTTTTACGTTAATAGATTTAAAGGTCTTCTCAAGAAAAACTTGAAAAATCGATCTTTTTGGGCCTCGGGACTGTATATAACCCCTTAAGACACATGCTCCAAAATTATTCGAAATCCTTATGGACATTTGATAAATTTTCATAGCGAATTACATATTTATTATTATTTTTATAAGTTTCAATCCTTGGAATGCAACGATTTCTTTTATTTCCTGAATTTCCTTTGGCACATTTGAACTACAAAAATCACGCAAACATTTTTTAGGATTCTTATTCAGCGATCTAGAACTTGGTAAAATTTGATTTTGGATAATAATCAAAACAAGAAATTGAAAGCACTTTTGTTGCATTCCAACGACGGAAACTTCAATCCCATTTTCAGAGATATATGATTATACTTTGTTAATTGTTAATTATGCGATATATTCTTTCTATATCATCGACAGAATTAATTTCCTCCAATAATAAGAATAAGCATATGCTGACATAAATATTCCATGAATCAGAGGACATTAAAAACATGTAAAAATAACTCTTTCATTGTGCAACGTCACATGCTTTGTAATCAGCGCTGATGGAAATTTCGCAAACTTCTCATATCGAACTTTACCCATTATTATTTAAATTTTTATGTGATACTTTTCTACATATCATTGTATGTTTTCAACATTAATTATTTTATATATTCTCTTATATTGGTCGAAACGTGTGATACATGACTGAGCTGAGTTTCAATTTTCACATGGTTCGTTGTAAAAACAATGAGGCTAGGCCGGGACGCGAATACTTAATATGATTACGGGTGTATATAAAGAGTGTTTTTACGTACGATTTATGAGGGTAAACTCACGGTCAACATGCGCAAAAGCGCAGAAGACTCCGCGGGGACAATAGCCGGCCTGTTGCACGTCGTTGCATTTCGTCGATTTATAAATTTCAGGATGAAATTGCTGTTCGGTGCGCGTGTGACAGTAAGTGCACGCGTCACCCTGTTCACAATTCACCGGCTCGCCCCATTCCTCGCCGTGCTTTACGTTCGGACAAGGCGTCGAACTGGAATTACAATAATAATAATAAAAACTTGTATCGGTACTTTTAATTATTATTATTTACTAAAATAGAGGCGTTAAAAAATAGTTTAATAATAACAATAATAATAATAATAATAAAATATTATATAGTTATATTATTATCATTTAATAAAATATTATTATTATAGTTTTTATGATAATTTAATAAAAATAATAATAAAAACTTGCATCGGTACTTTTAATGATAATTATTTACTAATCTGGCAAGCCGTATGGAATGAAAATGTAAGGGAGCTAGAAAGAAAAATAGAGAAGCGTGAAAATTAAAATTGAACGAAAAATTCAATGCGATTGGAGCAAAATCGATGCGTCAACATACGGTAAAATATTGGGAGGACAAGATGATTAGCGGCGAGTAAAAAGAAATGTGGGCGAGGATAAGATGCGGAAAAGTCGAGAAAAACGGAAAAAAGGCACGTAGACGCGAAATGTAGAATATGCAAGCAGGTAATTGAAAATTTGAGACATATTCGCGAGTGTACGGAAATTAGGGGAAAACTAAAGCAAGAAATAGTAAATAAATTGGAGCAATTTATGGACTTCGTAATGCAAAAAAATTTCCATTACATTGTAATGGGTAATGAAAATATTTCACATTATAAAATGTAATGTAATGAGGAATGGACATTTTTTTCATTACAAAATGTAATATAATGAGAAATGGAAATTTTTTACATTACTAAACATAATGTAATGGGTAATGAAAATTGTTTTCATTACAAAATGTAAAGTAATAATTACTGAAAACGCTAATGCATTGCAAAAAGTAATGCATTATTTGCAACCCTGATCGTTATTCGTCCATTCACTAGTCGAATTACCCTATCTCTCGATAGGTTTGAAGTTTGTATCGTTGGAAGCCAACGAAAATTCTTCCCAATTTCTCATTTTCATTATTATCCAAAATCATACTTTGCAGATTTAGCTTGTGGATCGCCAAATAAGAATCCTAAAAACGCGTGATTTTGGCAGGTCAAATCTGCCAAAGTAAATTTGGTAAAAACAAAAAAATCATTCTCGTTGCATCCCAACAATGCAAACTTCAACGTCGTATCTCCCGCGCATTATTTCGATACGTTTCTCATAAGTTTAGGCAGCGCCTTTGTGTCAAAGGTAGCAGACATTTTTTCGACCCGATCTCGGCTCACCACTCGGCGCGGCCCTATCAACGTTTGATGATTATTTATTCATTTTATTCTTCAGTTGTGCGTATATCAAGTCTGCCGCTGTGGCGTTTATTGATGAACATGTGTGATAGGATCCTAAGTGATTAATTATATCTTTTCTCCCGACTATAGTTGGCTTACATTGTTTGTCGTTCCTGACTAGCACGTGCTTTTTATAGTTCAATGTTTCGCGACTCTAAGTGGTGAATGTATGGAATGAAACTTTATTTTCAGATGGTATCATGACTAGGTTTATGCTAATATCTTTAACGCTGTTTGAGGTCCCGGGACCTCGTTATCAATTCCCGTTAGGTTATTGTCCAACGTTGCTAGTTTTAAAAGATATGCTGCGAAGTTATTTATGTCTCTTTCACCAAAGCTCATCTCGTTTAGCATTTCATATAGTGCTTGCGTTGGGAAGCTTCTTGGTAGACCACCGGCTATTTCCCGTATTTCTTTTACACACTATTTCGCACGTGTTTTAAGGGGTTACCCCCACTTGCGATTTTGAAAAAATCGATTTTTTTTATTGCATTTTTTTTAAGTATAAGTATCTGAGAATAGATGGCTCTATGAGTATAGGAATAGATGACTCTATGTAAGTTTACAAAAAAAAATATTTTCTTCGTGTAAACTGAAATTGAAACTTTAAACGCGGTTTTCTCAAAATGGCATTTCTGAAGTCGGTGACCAAGATTACTCGAACACTAATGAACCGATCTTCTTGAAAATTTGCAGGCTTATTTAATACATAAAAATGTAGTCTTTAATCGTTCGATTTTTTTTTCGAAAAAAAAAAAAAAAAAAAAATGGCCGTTTTATAGCCAAAAAACGGCCTTTTTTTCGTTAAAATCGAACCATTAACTTTGACTGTCCGCCATTTTGTGAAAAATGAATATTTTTTAAAATCCTTCGATTAAAGACTAGTTTATACTTATATTTGACTAAATCCATCCGCATTTTTTTTTCAGATGATCCACTTCGCCGCAATGTTGGTCACCGCAAACCGTGAATATAAAAAAATTATTTCATTGACAGCCATTTGCCACTAAACAATGTAATATTTTTCAATAAAAAAATTACCGAAAGTTCTTCAAGATGTGTTCTTTAAGATGGTATATTGATCGATTAAAAAAGTTTTGTAGTTTTCTTTAAAAAAATGCATGAAAAAGGCCTTTTTTTTTGCGCTACAAGTGGAGGTAATGCCTTAATGATTGTCGCCATACAATGAGAGTAGGCAACCTAATCCATATCCGAGTATCGGTAGACTGCAAGCTCTAAAGAGTTTGTGTTTATCTTCATTTATTTTACTCTTCCAGCCCAAAATTCCAAACAGCATATTCAGTGACTCGCCTTAATATTCGGACACCACTGCTTTTAAAATATAATTGCTCTGCGCACTTACTTATAGTCGAGTCAAGGAATGCAAGCTTTGTTACGAAGTAGTACACTTCTTCTAACTGTCGAAAACGTACGTTTTATTAATTGAATTAACGTCATTATTTATATGGCATAAGACAAAAGAAATAACGCGTGCTTTTGGTATCGAAAAAATATTCGGACATCTGGGAGAACAATATTTTTAAACACGTTATCAATGAAAATTAATTGAATTAGAATAATTTTAATATTTCGTTGGATTTCCCTTTTGTTTAACAACATGTTGCAAACGCTTTGGCATGTTCAAAATAATTTTCTTCAAATAATCCACAGATATTTGTCCCCATTCTTCTGTTAAACGTATGTTCAATTCTTCTTTTGATTTGATCGGTGTTTTTCTTATGCAACGGTCCAACTCATCTCACAGATTTTCAATTGGATTTAATACGTGATTTATGTTTGGGATCAAATATTTGTTTTTGTCCAAAATGCCTCCGATGAAAACGAACTCGCCCACCCCTGCAGTTGAAATACAACCCCAAACCATCACAGATCCACCATCGTGTTTCATGGTTGGTCTTAGTTTTTCAAGTTTGAACTCTCCGTTCACTTTACGCCAAACCATTTTGCGTCCATCACTTCCAAAAATATTATATTTGCTTTCATCGGCAAATATTACGTCGTTCCATCGTGTTTCTTCTTTATTAAAGTATTCCTTAGCGAAACTAATTCTTTTCTTCCGATTCTTCTCGCTTATATAAAGCTTCTTACGAGCAACTCTACCATTGTAACCTTCTTCTTTCAGTGCTCTGCGAACTGTATCAGGATGCACTTTCTTCCCCATTTCTTCATTTAACTGTGACGTCGACTTCGGAGCACTCAATCCAGGATCTTGTCTTATTTTCCTGATAGTGTTACGTTTATCGCGAACAGAAAAGAGTTTTGGACGTCCTTTTTGCGGTATAGATTCTATTCTATCTTCATGAGTATATCGCCGTATGACGTCCGCTACTGTACTATTACTGACGTTTAATAAACTGCCAATTTCCCGTTATCATTTTCCCTTTTCTCAATGGAAAATGATCAGCTTCCGTACATCGAACGCAATATTTTTGCCTTTGCGTCCCATTTTCGCTAATAATACGTACGATAACTTCGCGTTTTTAAGGGGTTACCCCCACTTGCGAGTTTGAAAAAATCAATTTTTTTTATTGCATTTTTTTGAAGTGCAGTTTTTTTTATGCCCGGAATAGATGACTCTATGTAAGTTTACAAAAAAAATATTTTCTTCATGTAAACTGAAATTGAAACTTTAAACGCGTTTTTCTCAAAATGGCATTTCTGAAGTCGGTGACCAAGATTACTTGAACACTAATGAACCGATCTTCTTGAAATTTTTCAGGCTTATTTAATACATAAAAATGTAGTCTTTAATCGTTCGATTTTTTTTCGTTAAAATCGAACCATTAACTTTGACTGTCCGCCATTTTGTGAAAAATGAATATTTTTTAAAATCCTTCGATTAAAGACTAGTTTATACTTATATTTGACTAAATCCATCCGCATTTTTTTTTGAGATGATCCACTTCGCCGCAATGTTGGTCACCGCAAACCGTGTATATAAAAACATTATTTCATTGACGGCCATTTGCCACTAAACAATGTAATATTTTTCAATAAAAAAATTACTGAACGTTCTTCAAGATGTGTTCTTTAAGATGGTATATTGATCGATTAAAAAAGTTTTGTAGTTTTCTTTAAAAAAATTCATGAAAAAGGCCTTTTTTTGCGCTACAAGTGGGGGTAACGCCTTAAGCTAAACTGACCCATGATTCTCGGCATTGCGTGCTTCAACACGGCTAAGTTTGTGAACAAAACTTCTGAGCGATCGAATCAATTTTTTAGAATGAACGCGCTACAAAGCTGACGTATGTCCGAATATTTTTGCGATACTAAGAGCCAGAATTATTTCTTCTCTCTTGTACTATAAAAAATAATTACGTTTATAGAATGCATGAAACGTATATTTATAGCAATTACAAGAAGTGTACTGTTTGGCAAAAAAGCATGGATTCCTTAACTCAACTATACGTGAGTGTACATGGCAATCATATTTGGAAGACAATGGTGTCCGAATATTAAAGCGAGTCACTGTATGTTGATTTGTGTGCTTTGTTTATAATGGATTCGGTATGGTGTGCCATGTTCAAAGAACAGCGCACGTCTATCTGACACTATCGCCCTGTGGGATGTATTCATTGTCAATTATGATAGTCCGTTGACGTTGTTTGTCCCACAATCATTGTCTGAGTTTTACCGGCATTGCACTGGAGTCCCCATTTGCCATAGCAATCAATGAGGATTCGTGTCGCTGTTTCAGCTTCGGTTTTCGCGTGCTCAGCGATTCTTGATTTGGATATTACGCATGCGTCGTCAGCATATAGAGAGAGAGCACGCTGCATTCTTCGGGGATGTCTGATATGTACGCATTGAAAATTCCCTATCAACGTTGCGTGATGATTTTTCGAATACCGAAAAACCCTCCACCAAGATTGGATTACCGAGCAGGGGAAATGGCAATTCGTTCGGCGATTCCGGAGATCGACCGCCGGACAAAAGCTGGCAGTCCCGCGTATCAATGATCCACTCACCGATACTTGTATTTGCGCGGACTGCGCCGCTTGTCCTTGCTGTTGTGATACTGCGGACACGCGTAGCCCTGCCTGCACAATCTCGGCGGTCTTTTGCAGGGCTCGGTCTTGTAATTGCTCAGCACGTAATTCGTGTCCTGCCACTTGGGATCCTCGTTCATGAGGTTTCTCTCTTTGTCGAGGATGTTGGGCCCGTTGGTGGACGAGTTCGGATCCGAGTCCGGATTCTCCAGGGCCTGGATCTCCTTGATGTCGTAGACCGGAGGACGCAGGTCGTGATTGCCGTGGGCGAACGCACAGTGGGGACCGTTCTTCACGCAGAAACCACGGGTGTCCGTGTCGTGGACGCACATGCAGGTCTTGTAGTATCGCAGGTGATAACGGCGCTCTGTGTCACCGGCTGTTCGGTGCAGATACGGGCACCTGGAACAACACACAATAGGGGATTTGTCATTAAGACGCAGCAGAAGATCTACCACGTGACATATGAGTGCGAGAGAGATAGCTGAAATTTTCGAACAGAGATTTCTCTGAGATGAATCATAGTTAGTGCAAAAGGAAATTATCAAGCTCTGCGTCAGGATATTCTCCAGAGCCTAATGCTTTGTTTTTCCTAAAAAATGTAACAATCTATGAGAAAATTGGGTTGGAAAATTTGTGAGGTTATGTAGACCTTGTACATGCCCATAAGAGGTGTCGGTGAGCTTGAAATTTCAGAAACGCAATTTTTTTACGGTGTGGTCTTGTAGTCCAGGGTAGTCTTTGAGGGCTTAGGCTACTGTGAAAATTTTGAAAAATCGTTCGTCGCTTGGGGCAACTCAAATCGGAGGAGAAGGGCCAACACATGGTGCAGGAATCGCAGGTTGAAGGTAAAGTTATGATTACAACGATAGAACTGCTAGTAAAACTTTAAGGAGAACCTTTAGAACTTTAGACGAGTAAAAAATTGCTGATTTTCATGATTTTTTTTAAAGGAAACATTCCTTTACTTTTTTTGAGACTTAGGGTATTTTTTATTACTACTTGCATGACACAGCATGACACGGTCTTCTAAACGGGCTGGACCGAATATGTTGTCAGACTTTATGCAGATTAATCTGAAAAAAAAAGGAATAAAAAGAGACGAACATTTTTCTTTTATAAACGTTCATACGCAAAACTTGAACCGAGAAAAAGTGAAAAAATTTGAAAATCGTTAAAATCGTACGCTTTGAAACAAAACGATTGAATTTTCAGTAAAAAAACCACATTTTCCAATGAAAATACTTTTAAAAAACATTTAAAAACTATTAGGTTCATATTTTAGACAGTAAGGTTAGATAGGTTTATACCAAATTTCATCAGAATCGGTCGATTAGTTTTTTAGTCTATACGTCACGCCAGTCTTGAAAATGCAGTTTAGATGACCGTGTCATACCTCCGCCATTTTTGAAGATTATTTTAAAAAAATCCCATGTAACAGCCAAGAGTAGTAACAAAACATACCCCAAGTCTCAGAAATGGCGAAGGAATCTTACCTTTAAAAAAATCAGCCAATTTTCGCGTCAAGGTATCGCGCCTTAAACGCGTTTTTCTCAAAACTATGTGTTTCAAAACAGTGTACACGATTTCTCGACATCTAATGAACGGATTGACTTGAAATTTAGGATACTTATCCAGTGTAATAGTAGTTTAGTCTTGACCGACGTTTTTCTTCTTAACATTTTTTTTCTTTAGTTATTAACGCTAATAATGTAACATTTCTTCGAAAAATACGAGAAAAGATTCCGAATATTTTGTTTTTTAACTTGATAACGAATTGAGCTCGGTCAAGTCTTAGCCAGTATTATCTATTTAAAGAAGCAACTCATTTTTTGTTTTAGATTAACCGTGAGGCCAAAATCAAGCGTTGACCTCCCACGTTCAAAGGTCCTTCACAATTGTTTATAATTGAAAAATGATTCAAGTTGTTTTTTTTTATCGAAAATCGACCGTTTTTTCTACAGCTTGTTATTTTCGTAATTTTCAAAATTTCAATAAAGTATCCACTCATACGAAAGTTTGATTATTATACTGAAAGTACATTTTTTCAATTTGCATTTTAGATGAGCCTCGTTGCCAGGAGCACCTACACCGATTGGCCATGTAGCCGCGGCGAGACTTTGTTTTAACTCCATTGTTTATCAATGTTTTTCGACAAAAAAAATGAAACTCGGCAAGACTGTGTAATCATTTTGTGTAAAATCCTAACCTCGTCATCCAGATACTGTCATCAGAAAAAAATTCAAAACCGTCTAGCCTTTTCCGGGTAAATACTCTTCTTCAGTAAATACTCAATGTAAAGTTTCATTAACGTCGATGATTCTCCGACTCAATTTTGTCTGCTTTTTTCTGACGTCATTACGAGTTTGTATTAAACTACATAAAAAACGTTTTTTTTTCTCTAAGTACACCGAAAGTCCAATTTTCGTAACAACCTTGGTATACCCTAATACGATAAGAACCTAAAATCCATTCCCGGTACATCAACCAAACTTCCGACACGCACGCGAGCGAAGCCGCGGGCCGAGCCTAACTTCCTCATGAAAGCATACTGCTCCTGACAACCCAAACAAACCCGTACGTCTGGCTACCTTGGTAACCTTATTCGGTTGGCCAACAAATATTTTTGCTTCTGGTCGTGCCTATCCACAATCTCTAGCCTTGTCGATTGCAAATCGGCACCCAACAAAAATATCTTATGAATAAACTACATGAAATATCGAACCTCAAGCAATGATTTGAAATTCAAGCGAACAGCTGGATTTTTATTTTTTTTAAATTGCGACGGTCACTTTTTGAGGTTACTCGTAGAAAGATCGGTACGCGCCGCACGTCTCTTTTTCCGCATTCTACCAACCTCAGTTAAAAGCTAATGAGTTTTTCAGTCGAAGGTTAAGAGGTTAGGCCATTGTGAAAATTTCGAAAAATCGTTCGACGTTTAAGGTAACTCAAATTGAAGAGGAAGGTCCAACATATGGTGCGGGAATAGCAGATTAAAGGTAAAATTATGATTACAACGAAACAGCTGCTCAACTTTAAAAGCGTTGTTCTCGAAACTATGTTTTTCAAAACGGTGTACACGATTTCTCGACGTCTAACGAATGGACTAATTTGAAATTTGGTCCACTTATTCAGTGTACTCGTAGTTTAGTCTTGACCGACGTTTTTCTTAACATTTTTTTTCCATTAGTTATTAATAATAATGATGTCCTTTTTTTCTTGAAAAATCGGTGAACATATTACAAATTCTTTTTTGATTATTCAAACAGAATATCAAAAAAGACCGATCAAGTCTTAGCCGATATTATCTATTTTGAAAAGATAACATAAACTCGTTTCATTCCGTTTCAGACCAACCGGGAGGCCAAAATCATGTGCATCGTTGAGCTCCTCACGTTCAAAGGTCCTTCACGAGGTTGTTCATAACTTTTTTAAATTATGAATATTTTCCATGTCATGTGGGTATAAAATCATGTGCGAATTTAACAATTTTTTTCGTATAAAAAAGTGGTTCACTCATAAAATTAATTACACATCTATTTAGTATGAATATCAAGTTGTTAAAAAATATATTTTTTTTTTCCGATGTACAAAATGGCCGACTACTCGAAACTTCTCGAAACAGCTTTTTTCCAATTGGCGTGACAAATAACTTCAACAGTTTTCACTCGATTTACTTCAAATTCAAAGATTATGATCCTAATTGCATTTCGCAGAGAAGTACGTACGGAATTTCTGATTAATCTAAAACTTTTTATTTTATGAGCAGTTTATGAGCAGTTATAACGAAATTTTTCACTGAAAATTCATTTCTTAAGTTCAAATACCTACAACTTTTGAATAAAACAATATTTTTTAATTCCGTACGTACTTCTCAGATATTCTAATGTAGATTGACGAGAATTTTTGTTTTTTGTTCTAGGTAAAAAATTGTGGATGTTAAATGCCACGCTGTGACATATAGTCGTCGGCCATTTTGTACATCGAAATATATATATATATATATATATATATATATATATATATATATATATATATATTTCTAACAGCTTGATATTCATACTAAATAGATGTGTAATTAATTTTATGAGTGAATCACTATTTCATACGAAAAAAAATTGTTAATTTCGCACATGATTTTATACCCGTTACTGTGGCCTAACGCCTTAATGTACATACAAATAAATGTTCAAATGATTTTTCAATAGTCGTACTTATTCCTTTAAAATTATGGTGTTGAAGTTTGCATCGTTGGAATGCAACGAAATTTCTCTTCCATTCTTCATTTTTATTATTATCCAAAATGATCTTTGCAGATTTAGGTTGTAGGTGAATCGGTGAATCAGGATCCTGAAAAATGGTTTCCTGACTTTCGTAGCTTAGATCTACTAAAGTAAATTTGGAAAGTTGAAGAAAAAAAAATCGTTGCATTTCAACGATGTAAACGTCATTTAGATTTTTTTTTAATAACCCTGATTTTCGGCTTGTCACAGTAGGCTAAATCTTTAAATCCTCCACTAAATCGTTTGTCTGATTAGCACAAGCGATTTCCTCAGTCACCGCTCTACGAAAAACTCGTTCGAAATGACGGATGAGTTTCACAAATATAACAATTTCTGCAACTCCACTATGCGCGCTATTTTTTTTTTTTTTTTATCTGCGAGAGCGACTGCGGGACATTATTTGCAGTTCGTTTCGCTCAACTCGATTCATTTACGGCACGATATTCTTATCGGTTCGCCTAGTTGCATTATTCATAAGTCGTGCTTTTTAAAATCCAACAGCGTTCTTTACGATGCTAATTTGTGATTCCCACACATAATGGTGGTAGCTAAAGCGTCCAACAATAGTCACAACGAGAATATATTTTATTTCAAGTGTTAAAATAGAAACAGCAGCATCTCTGTGGAGTTTCTATCAGAAAGAAACATGACGTTGAAGTTTGCATCGTTGGAATGCAACGCGAATTAATTATTTTTAACAGCTCCATTTTTTTGACCGATGTAAGCTCTGACAAATTACTCAAACGTTTTCACGTATTTTTATTGGTGATTCGTGACTTTAATTGGCAAAAAAGGCTTTGGCTAACGATCAAAATAAAGAAATGACAAAAGGAGAAAACATCGTTGCATTCCAACGATGCAAACTTCAACGTCATAAAGAAACGGGAATAGGAATTTTAACAGGGGGAGCAATATATTTGTAAATAGAAAAGAATTTTATTTAAAATACAACCTTGGGAGTTTTTAACTGTCCTCTCCTTATATATTGAAGGGTCAAGCTACTGTGAAAATTTCAAAACTCTCGTTCGTCGCTGAAGGCCTTAGGCCACTGTAGAGGCCGAAAAATAGGCTTTTTGGGGATTTTTTTTTCTTTCAGAAAAACTACAAAACAAATCTAAATTTAAAAAAAGGGTGTTTATCATACATATCAATGACTGTATACAATAATTTTTTTGAAGCGATTTATTTCAAAATGGCGGCTGTGCAGGGTTTATCTCAAAACTGCATTTTTTAAGTTAGCCGGAAACATAACTCAGACAATTTTCAACCGATTCACATGAAATGTTGAAGATATCTTAAAGAATACATTGTCTATGAAAGTACGTAGGATTTTTTTTTGTATTGCATAGTTAATTTGTTATTAACAATTATCTGACGATTTTTAGGCGAATTTTTCACTCTCCCAAAATTTGCGAAAAGTTGCATCGTTGGAACGCCACGAAAGTTTCGTAGTCCAATTTTTTTTGGCACATTTAGCCCCTCAAACGAATTTCAGGATTTTTATTAGAAATCGTCAGCTTGAATATTTAAGAACAGATTTTGGATGATAATGAAAATGAGGAAACGAATGTTTTTTTCAAATTTTCGTTGCGTTTCAACGATGCAAACTTTAGCATTGTCAATGAAAACATAAAAAAGAATTCTCGTTGCATTCTAACAATCCAACCTTCAACAGTATGTGATCTTCTATTTCCATACTCCGCTTTCTATTTGCATGCTCCCTGCAATACGTCGATTTTTCAATGTTGTTCCAGTCGTGTTGTATTTCCTCTCCAGTTTTTATCTGTATAGCTCTATAGACTCCTTTCCTGCTGCATATCTTCGTCTCTCATTTTGAATGGTTCAACATTTCTTTGCATCAGAATGTGTATTATTTTTTCACACTAATAATGTACGTTTATAGATGATGCATCAAATGTCATCAAATGAATGATGCATCAAATTTTCTTCTACATATTCCCATTTTGTAAAAAAAATGTTCAACAATTATCCAAGGCCGAATAAATACGAAGGAAAAAAAAGTGGGCGACTCGGTGCAACGCGCGTACGATTCGGCAATACCGTAAAGAGTGAACCTCGTGATTCTTTGTTGCCAGCGTGCCAAGAGAAAATCAATAACACCAGGCTTCTTTGTTTGGGCTCTCTAGCCGTCGTTGTGCCGGCGGCTACGAGTATTTTGGAGGGAAAACAGATGCTTGAAACTGGTTCCCTTCCTCTCTCTCTCTCTCTCTCTCTCTCTGGATAGGTTTTCCAACATTGTAGACCTTTCTTCCTCGATTACATTTTCCACGGCATGGTAGAAGGATTCTCATCTCTAGAACGGTTTGTTTACCCGCCTCAACGATGCCGACGAGCTGTACGCAAATTTACAAGTGCATGAACACAACTGGAATTGCGATCGTCTCGTCTCTTCAGCTGAGAGTATCGCGGAACACTTTTCATGGAAAATTCATTTTTGTCTTCTCAGACCTAGCAAGTAAGATAAGAAAAAGTACTACAGGAGGCGAAATAACTTTTTTATCCTCCAGTTGAAGATTGCGAGAGCGGGAAAGAATAACAATTTGCTATTTTTTTTTACGGAGATCGAGAGAAAAATGCCGGAAAATATTGAAGATTGAAATGGAAAAAATGGAAAAGGCAGTTTTCGGCAGGTTTTGCGATGCAAAAAGCGAAACAGTGATAAGTTTTGTCAGGCTTATTGGAAAAGAAAAGAAAAGAACGTTTCGATATTCTAATTAACTTAACCGATACTCAGTAGGCCTCCGAGTCCATGACGTGGGACCGCACGTCAGGTATGACGTTATAATTTGTCCGAACAACCAAATATTAGCGAGTAAGTTGGATAAGGATGTTTATCACTTACAGATGTAGGCATCATTATTGGATGTGGGCTGTAAATTGTTAACGAAAATGATGACAGAGAGGTTAGGCAAGTGGATAGAGAAGAACAAAAATTGAGGGAAAGTCAGGCAGGATTCAGAAAAGGAAGAGGAACGAGAGACCAGATATTTACGTTGAATGCAGTTATTAATAAGAAACTGAAGAAAAAAGGAGGGAAGTTGTATGTAGCGTTTGTGGACTTTAAAGCCGCCTTTGATAGAGTATGGAGGGAAAGAATGATTATAAAATTAAAAGAGAAGGGTATAGAAGGAAGAATGTTGGATACAATAAGGAAAATACACATGGAAACAAGAGCAGAGGTGCAAGCACAAGGGAAAATCACAGAGAGTTTTAGAACAAGGCAAGGGGGTAAGATAAGGACACGTGCTTAGTGCGGTATTATTTGATTTATACATAGATGATTTAGAGGAAAAGTGGGAAAGGAAAAATGAGAGCGGAGTTGTGATAGGAAAGGAAAAGATTTTCGCAATAAAATATGCAGACGATGTAGCAGCGATAGCGGAGACAGTGGAGGGGTTAAAAAGTATAATAAAGGATCTAGAGAGATGGGCGCAGGGAAATAAGATGGAAATAAATGCAAAGAAAACAAAAATCATGATTTTCAGTAACGGAGGAAAAGTTAAGGAGGAAAAATGGGAAATTAAAAGTGAAAAAGTACAAATAGTAAAGGAATTTAAATATCTGGGATATTGGTTCACGTGTAAAAACTGAGTTTGGGCACATGGAAAGAAGTTGACAGGGAAAACTCAAAAGGCAACGAATATGGTGTGGAGAATTTGGAAGAGGGCGGGAAGAGATATGATGGAAGAGAGACTCTATTTATTAGATTCAATCGTAAAAGCAGGAGCAATGTACGGAGTGGAAATATGGGGAATGGGAGTAATGAGCGTATGAAAAAATACAGAGCAGGTATTGTAAGATGGCGTTAGGGGTGGACAGAACGATGCCAAATTATATATGGAGGAAAGAGCTAGGAGTGCTTACTATGGAATATGTGATAAGAAAAAGAGCGTGGAGATATATTAGTGATGAGAATGGATGAGACAATGTGGCCAAAAATTTGCTTACGAGACGAAATTAGAGCGATAACAAACGGTGACCCGTCAAAATGGGGGAAAAACCTGGTGAAGGTATTAAGAGATATGGAGATAGAAGATATAATAACAATGATAACGGAGCGAAAAGAAGTGAAAAAATAGACGAAAGGATAGAAGAGGGACTGGAAAACTTTAAAAAACAGAATTTTAAGGAGGAAATAGGAAAAAATCAGAAAATCGACGTATAACGATAAGTATAAATACATTATAGAAAAGGCCGAGATGCCATGGAAATATTGGTCAGATGAGGGAGTAAAGGAAAGGGATAAGGAAATATGGGCGAGACTAATACCCGTATTCATAGTCCTTCCTTGAAGAACAAGGATTCCTTGTTCCTCCTTTCGCGTTTCATAGACCTTCCTTAACAGAACAAGGAGCCTTATTGGCCTCCTTCTTTCAAGGCAGGTCTCGAGCTTCCTTGAGGAAACCTTCGGCAGTGTGATTGGCTGTTTCGTTTCATATGACTAACGCTTGCGCTTGGCGTCTATGCAGTTTTTACCTGTATCGCAGACCAGTTTACAGGTTAGCCTCAAAAACAGTTAAAAGTGGAGCACGTAAAAAGTTTCGAAACGTGTCGCAGTGAACGGAGTTTAAACAAAAAAAAACTGTTGGAACTCGTAAAAAGTTTCGAGGCGTATCACAATTCACGGCGTAATCGAAATAAGCAATTGGAAGCACGTAGAACGTATCGGAGTGTATCAGTGTACGGCGTAACCTCAACAAATAATTAAAACCACGGGGAAATTCATATAGAAGTTTTGCATATAATTACTCGGCATAATGAACAACGTTTTTTTTTACACAATTCTGATAATGAATTTGATGATAATTTTGAGGAAATTGTGCATAGTTTTCGATGGCGGCTTGACAATCGAGAGCTAAGCGGTTTGAGTTAGTTTCAAATAAAGCCGAGTGGCGCTTGTATCACCGGTTTTACCACCATAAGCAATCGCATATCCCTAAACATGTCTTCCTTCTGGAAGGGAGAGCCGAGTTGTGACTATGAAACAAGGACGCCTCTGAGATTCAAGGAAGCATTCATTAAGGCGTTCTTTATCCTTGAGATAAGGAGAGACTATGAATACAGGTATGAGATGTGTCAACATAGGAAGGGCGGGAAAGAAAGGGAAAAAGGATTGGAGGTGCAGGATATGTAAAGAAAAAAATGAAACATTGGGACACCTAATAATATGTAAAAAAGGTAGGGAGTTAGTATCAGAGAAAGCAAGGAAGAAAGCAGAGGAGTGAATGGAAGGAATGGATGATTTGGCAATAAAGGGGGAAATCATAAATCTGCTGGGAGGAAAAATCCAAATTGGGATACGCGAGTATTTTAGGGAAATAGAGGAAATATGTAGAAAGATGAGTAAGGAGCATGAGGGAGGAGAGATCGACGAAGTGGACGAATAAATGAAAAAAGGGAGAATGTGAAAATAATGCGGAATGTAGGAAGTAGATAATAAGTGAAAAGTATGTATGTGAAATTGTCATGTTTTGTAAAAAGCTTTGCGCAAAAGTTGTGCAAATAAAACTCGATACTACTTACAGATGTATAATGATAAAACAAAGAAATAAACTACCTTTTTGAAACAAAAAACGTTGAAGTTTGTATCGTTGGAATGCAACGATGTGTTTTAATTTGTAATCATTTAGTCAGGTTTGTAATTTAATACAAAGAACCTTCTTTAACACATGATGGGTGTACTTGTTTACCGGACGACGATCTATGATCTTCTTTGGTGTTGAAGGTATGGTATTGAAGTTTGCATCGTTGGCATGAAACGAAAATGATATTCTTTTGATTTCTCCCCTTTTGATTTCCTTGGGCAGATTTGAGCTACAATAATTACGCAAACTTTTTTCAGGGTTCTTATATAGCGATCTACAACAAATTTGCAAAATATTAATTTGGTTAATAATGAAAATAAGGAATTAAAAAAAACTTCAAATGGGGTTGAAGTTTGCATCGTTGGGATGCAACAAAAACTATTTATATTTTTATTCCCTCATTTTCGTCATTCTATAAAATCTTTCTTTGCAGATTAAGCTCATAGATTTCGAAATAAGCAATTTAAATTTTTTTCAAGGTTTTGGTGGATAAAAAATGCATTTTCCACGGATATTTTCGTTTTATAGTGTTACTTTTTAGCTATATTCCCTTAAAATTTCATCGAAATATTCCTAAAATTGAAAGATCTACAGCTTCCAACAGTCAGCCGGGCGAGCGGTAGCAGCACCATACTTCAAACTTTAAACTCGTTTTTCTCGAAACACTTGATGGATTGTTTTCAAATTCACAGGAGATACGGTGAGAAACATTTAAAGGTCGTTGACGTTGTCACTTTTTTTAAAACCGATCTTCATTTTTTACGTTACGTAAAAATGACGATTTTTTCATAGATTTGGTATGCTCGAGTTTCAATCGCCACGCTGTTGAAAAAACTATTTCAAAAATCGATTATTGTCAACGATTCGTATTTATTATTAACTCGAATAACCCATTTGATTTTTAGATTTCAGATGGACCGGTTAAACTGGAGTATCCACCGCCAACCGTCAGGAAAAAAAAAAGTTAATCATTTACCGGCGGTTTTTGTTGTTTTTCTGTATTTTTGGTGATTTTTTTAAGTGTTCTCAATATATGTACCTTTGTATTTAAAAAAAAAAAAAAAAATTTCAGCAACCGTTTCTCAGAAAAAAAAACAGAGTTTGGGCTTTTTTTCGGGCCTAAGTAGATGTAGCCCCTTGAATCTCACGATCTGCCCGTTTCGCTCGTCTCCTTCTTTCTACTCCCCACTCACATTCTCCTTCCATTCGCACCCGCGTAGAAATTTTGATAGGGCTCGATTTAGGGCGAGTTCAGGTTGCCTGACTGCCCTGGCAGGGCACTTATGAGGCAGCCTGAAAGGGCCCTGCTAGAAAATGTAATGTTGTGTCACATATGGGCCTGAACTGATTGCCTGATGAGGCCCTTATCGGGTTTCCTGCACTGCCAAAAAAATTCAATTTAAATAGGATCTTTTTAAATCAAATAGGTTTTTTCCCTGTCTCACGGCCTACTGCGACCTTATTTGTTTCAGTTATTCTTTTCGAATATTAAATAAATTCAAATTGAATAAATAAAGATTCGATTCGAATAAATCTTTATTTGCTTACAATATATACTGTAAATCCAAGTATACTATATGCATAAAATATTTCAAAAAACGAAAATGAAATGAAACACTCAATTTTGAGTTCTACTACAATGATTTTGTATCATAATTCATCATTCCCTGGCCTTCTGATATGATTTTTTATGCCTATACGGAATCGAACCTAGTACGTACCTACTTATGCACGCTGCCCCTATACTACCGAGTGCTTGTAACATCTTGGTCGCAGATATGGCATTAGAGACCAAATGAATTTCTATAATTATCTGTTGTATCACACAAACTATATCAATTAGTTAATATCATTGTGATAATTGGAGTTTTATCGAATAACATGCTATAGATTTTTCAAATATAACCTTATATAATTTCTCCCTCTCCGCGTTACAAAGCTGCAAAAATCTTCTAACATGCATCCGAGTTGCATAATGTTTTTTATGCATGTTTTTTATCGTGACAGTCCATAACACGTTTTTTTGATGGAGTTGAGGAATACATCGAAGCTCCGAAGCTGCGTTGCTGTCGAACCGAAGTTTCCATGTGGAAAATAAGAGGTTATGTGCATCTATCGACTGCTGAGGCAGTGATAGGGCGAGCCTATTTATAGCCTTATCAGGGAAAGCCTTAGTAGGGCCTCACCTGGGAAAGCCTGCATAGGGCCTTATCAGGGGAAGCCTTAGTAGGGCCTTAACAGGACAAGCCTTAGTAGGGCCTCACCTGGGAAAGCCTGCATAGGGCCTTATCAGGGGAAGCCTTAGCGGGGCCTGATCAGGGAAAGCCCTAGTAAGGCCCTATGATGGAAAGCCTTAGAAGGGCTTATCAGGCCAAGCCTTGGTAGGGACCTATCGGGGAAAGCCTTAGTAGGATCTTATCAGGGTCGGCCTTAGCAGGGCCATTTTAGTATTGCCTGATTTCGGGCCTGATCAGACTAACCCTAAGAAATTTCGATGCGCACATTTCCCTCATTCTCACCACGCGACATTTTTTACTTAATATATGCCCACTTTTGTAATTTTTTTATTTCTTTATTCTCATCGTATCAAAGCCTTTTTTGCAAATTGAGGCCGTAAACTTCTAATAAGAATAGGCAGAAATGTTTGAGCGATTTTCACAGTCTCAAGAAGCGATAAAAAATTTGATCAATGAAAAGTAATTTCTGTTGCATTCTAACGATGCAAACTTCAACATCATACGTCAGTTCTCGTTCGTTGCTTGAATCGGAGAAATTGCGCCCAGTTTGAAGCACCCCGAAAACGGATACAAATGCGCGTTTTCTTCGTTACCTACTCACTACTGTTGAAAGAGATATGCAATGGAATTGCAATTTAATTAATAAGGGCGCGGGAGAGCGAGCCGAAAGCAATTTGTGAAGAGTTTGGGCGCCAAGGGAAGGAATAAAGGAGCGCTCTGGTTCCCGTTAATTGACATCTTTTCTTTGGGTGGAAAATCCGTCATGAGCCAGCTCCTCTCTCTCTCTCTCTCTCTCTCTCTCTCTCTCTCTCTCTCTCTCTCTCTCTCTCTCTCGCACAAATTTGTCGTCTCTGGAATCCTTCCATGTGCAACCTCAAGTCAAAGAGTAGTAGTGAGACGAGAGAAAAGGGAGAGGGAGCGAGAGAGAGAAGAGAAAGAGAGAGAAAAAGGTGCCTCAACTAAGTTAATCCGTTTCACGACCACTTTGCGACACAAGCCGATTATCCCGTCACAAACTAACGACTAGCTGGGAAAACTGTGCTCAACGACTGAGATAAAGACGATAAAAGGGGTCGGTTTCAGAAGCTCAAGTCAGTATAATCATCATAGTAATAATGATAAAGATGATAATACTAATAGCAATAGCCCTGATACCAATAATGACAATAATAATAATAATAATTTTTACAGGCCAAAAAGCATTCTATGGATCTTCTTTATTCGCGACCAAATTTTGTGTAAGTGATAATAATGATTGTTACAATCGTTATCATCATCACCAATATTATTGTTATTATTATAAATAAACATGAATAATATAAATGATGCCGACAATGAACACAATAATAATCACCATTTGTCGAGTTGCGAAAACATTGCCTGAAATGGATTCGTTATTTCGAGG